>JBBIGA010006751.1:0-15494 GCA_037576975.1 Alestes dentex | reverse complement strand
ACACACATATTACACACACACACACGACACACACACATACACACACACGAACACACACACACACTCACACACACACACACACACACACACACACACATACATACATACATACATACATACATACACACCCATTATTTTTAAAAAATGCAAGTGCTAAAACTGAATATTCTCCCCCCCGAAGGATCAGAACACGCACACACAAACAGAGGGCTGAAGTTACAGTGGCCTAGAACACAGCACTCCTGAGATCAGGGCGATTAAAATTGGCCTTCATTAAAAGGCACAGCCTGCGAACTGAGTTGCACATAAAAACGCTGCAGCTGCAGACAGCTGTGTAGTCAGAGAGTAGATTTTATTTCTGACTCAGTGTGACTATTGGGACTGCAATGTGCATTCATTACTATAAATTTACCTGTAACACTTTATACAGAGTTGATGTTCTGCTGCTGTTCTGATTAGAATTAAACAGGCTGACTTCCAGATGAAAGTTGTAACGATCACAACAGTCAGGAAGAGCACAAGGTTTATTCGTTATATCTTTCACTCCAATATCTGTAATACAGACTGTCCACTTCTTTATTGCTTCAGTGCTTGTGTGTGGAGCTGAACAGCTTTAGGCTGGATGGGTCGGGCTTAACTGATCTAGGTTGAAAAGGAGGGGCTAACTGATCTAGGCTAAATGGGAGGGGCTAAATTGATATGATGAACGAGTGTTAAACAGCTGTAGGCTGAAAGGGAGGGGATAAAGTACACCAGGCTCAATGGGTGTGGCTAAACTGCTACAGTTTAGAGCTGAACTGGTGTATGCTGAACGGATGATCATCTGTAAATGTGAATGACGCCACAACCATGATGCATTCAAAACAAGTTGTTCCTGTAGCATCATTTCCATATGTGCACTGTATGGATGGTACATTCTGAAACTTTACCAAGGCTTTATACATCAAACTTGTATCATTGATTTTTTTCAATGATACAAGCCCTTTAACTCCATCTTTTCTCGCTGATTTAATGACTTTAATTTAACTGAACTGTATTTGCATTTAATGCCATAACTGTTCATTCATCCACACAAGAACATCTAATATAATTATCCCCTCCCCTTACCTGCTTTACACACACACGCACGCGTACACGCACACACACCTGGTGGCTGGAGTCCATCCCTGCGTAGGAGTTGCGAGAGCTGCAGTCGACTGGTGGAGTCTCCTCTCTAACAAAATCAGCCATCTCAATTCCCCCACCGGGATCCCTGTAACACACACACACACACACACACACACACACACACACACACACACAAGGGTTACAGTTACCTAGCAACACTAACATGTGTAAGGCCTAGTCTAAGGTGGGAGGGGACGGGGGAGTTAATGACACCATTTATCTTCCTGTTAAACATGAACACCCACCTCCCCACCCCTACACCAGAGGGGAGGGAGGTAGAGACAGAGAGAGACAGAGAGAGAGAGAGACAGAGAGACAGACAGACAGACAGACAGAGAGACAGAGAGACAGAGAGAGACAGAGAGAGACAGAGAGAGACAGAGAGAGACAGAGAGAGACAGAGAGAGACAGAGAGAGAGAGAGAGAGAGAGACGGAGAGAGAGAGACAGAGAGAGAGACAGATAGACAGACAGATCAATTACTGTTAGTATAACAGATTAGTATAACTGATAATACTGATAACTACCTTTCTGCATAGATAAACAGATCAATAGAAAAAATTATTAAATTGACAATTTGTTGACAAAAAAATTCAAACCTAGTCATTTATGTGAGGCACATGTGGAGAGAAAGAAACCTCCCCAGAGATCTGGTGCACGAATCATTTCCAAATTATAGGCGTCTCACCACATATACACCCAAATCAGCAAGAAAATGCCACCATATGCATGTATTTGTGTGTGTGTGTGTGCGTTTGTGTGTGTGTGTGTGCGCATGTGTGAGTTGCGAGTGTGTATTTGAGCTGTTATTTCTCAACCAGACTGTTCACTGACCAGATCCTCATACCCACTACATTCCAGACAACACTGTAATGTGGGAATGACTCACATCTCCAGCTCTAATACACTTTAAAGCTGACAAAAAGTAAAGACTACCTTCATTTCTGTAAATATTTCCCCAAAACGTCTTTCAGCCTGCTCAATCCATATCCAGCACTTCATGGTGGAGCAGACTTGTGGATGTGATTGAGGACACAGCATGACTTACTGTGACCTATAAAAATGAACTGAACTTAAGCGTGTAGCCAAATGCTGCAGGTAACGTTTTTACACAACAGGTCTGTTTTCACGAACCACCTCAGGAGCAGGGGAGCCGATCTACAATCGGTTTTTGCGATGACAACCATCATAAAAATGTGAGAATGACTGCTTTGATAACACCAGCCCTGATGCTGTCTAAAACAGCTACCTGTCGTGAGGTTTTGTTCATTTTTATAGCTCACAGTAAGTCATACTATATCCTAAACCACATCCACCTGTCCACTCCACCTAAATGTAGAACTGGATGTGGTTTTAGTGGGTTAAAAGAGCATAGAAGAGCAGTTGCTTTAACATTTAAGTAACAACAGTGGGGCTTTGATCCACACTTCCAGCTGTGCAGTACAGACACTGGACAGGTTTTATCTCAGAGGTGCCAGGAACAGACATTGTCTAGATCCATATTCAGCAGCAGAGAATCAAAAATCTCTTATAAAGGAATAGAAGGGGCCATTTGTATTAGATTAAATCTAGTCTGAGACTAAACAACAGGGTTAGTAGTGTCACAGATTCATTTTCATCCCAAATTAAATTTAATGTGAATGCAAGTAAAAGCCATCTGAGGCCACAAACCACTTCATCACTAGGCTTCATGCAGCTAATGGAGACTCTGCCATTGTCATGCCACGGATTTACCAATGGCACTAATCCAGCACATACCTCATTATACTGCCCAGACACCCAATGACCCTCAGCCACCAAAGCAGATCAAGGATGCCCATTCTCTGGATTAAAGCCATTATTTCAGCCAAAAAACTGTTACTTCAGCCCATTTCAAAACATGAAATGCAGCCAGTGTAAATGTTACATCACATTTCAGATGTTCTGGAAAATTAAACAGTAAATGTCACATGTCTCTGTGAAGGGTGTACTTATACTCAACTAAACAAGACGAGGGGTCATGTTTATTATGAATTTGACAAGAAGTATGCGTTCAGGGCTGCCTTAGGCATATACATTCTGACTTTAACTTAAGCCATTTTACTTTTTAGTCACTAATGAAAGTAAGAGTGACTTTAAAAGGACGACAAACACAAACTGTCCCTAAAGTTGTGACAGGCTATGAATTTCAAAATTGTAAGCTACTTCCATAGCTTACATGTAATGACCAGACGTAACACTGTATCATTCAGTGACCACAGACCCGCCTAAATAACCCTGAGGTCAACGAAAATGTCCCCCAAAATGTCACTGGGTCTTCTAGGTTATAAAGCTATTAAGCAATTCTACACACATGCTACAAGAATCTCCTGAAGTGGCAAATAGCTTTAGTTTTATATCTGATTGATTACATTAATGAGTTGAGATTTTACAGGAAAGTTGCAGCTGCGTAACTGCATCAAAGGGAAACTGCTGTTAAAAAGCTCCTTATTTGTTTAAAGCGTCTGCAAACCAAATGTTCTTGCACTTTTGTTCATATAGCAGTACTTTAAAAATAAAGGTGTGCAATTCACCACTTTTGAATTAATTATTTGTTTTTGTTTAGAACTATCCGATTAATCGCAGAAACCCATGCGATTAATCACGATTTAAAAATGTAATCGTTGCCCAGTATTAATACATCTATATACACACACACTACTACTATTACTATACAAGAACCCTACTGTAGCTATACACTATTTAAAATCTATTTTATACTTGGGTAACTATACACCTGTGCTACAGCTATACTCTATTATTGAACAACGGGCATGAGCATTAAGCGAAGCATGAAGTGAGTGGGTGTGGTTATTCAGTGAAAGTATGAAGGCTGGGTGAGTGGGTGTGGTGATTCAGAGTATTGACTGAGTGGTCATGGTTATTTGAGTGGGGCAGATCTTTGCTGCAGATGGCAGGTATGGTAATAAGTGGTGTATATGTGAACTGATTAGGGCAGTTTTGTATATTATGAAGGAATACCCGGATTTGACTGCAGGATGGTGTGTGTGGCTCACCCTGGTCCGTTTGAGTCCTCCTGCTGTGGGTGTGCATCTCTCTGCCGTTCCCCTGCCGCCCCTCGGCCCTGGCCGCCTTTAGCTCGAAGCTCAATGACCTCGCCCTCGTCCAGCGCCGTGTGCAGCCGATAGTTCACCGCTTTCAACAGCACAAACATGCCCGCTATCACACCACAGTATATCCCCACGATCACCATGGTGGGAGGCAGCGCCTACACACACACGCGCACACAAACACACACACACAGGCAGAGAGAAATACAAGCAGAAAGAGGGGAGTATTATTAAATAAATGCACTGTTTCTTTGTTTGAATTTTAAAGTAAAATCAAGTTTTCACCCAAATTTCCACTCAGCCTTTACACCGCCAGGTAAAAGGAACAAAATTGTACTTTTTAGAATAAAATCACTGAATTTAACATTCCAGAAAATATATATATAAAACATGAAATGCAGCCAGTCCAAATGTTACGTCAGATTTCAGATGTTCTGGTAAATTAAACAGTAAATGTCACCTGTCTCTGTGAAGGGTGTACTTATTTATACTCAACTAAACAATAGAAGGGGTCATGTTTATACTGAACAAGATGCATGCGTTCAGGGCTGCCTTAGGAATATACATTCTGACTCATCTTGATATTTAAGTATTCCAGAGTTATTTATTGGATGTGCAGTTATTAAAAAGAGAATACTTTCAGATATTCTGGAATGTCAGTTAGAATCTCAGACAGATCTTCAACATGTTAAGGCCAACATGTTTTGTAGTATGATATTAGAAAGAGTACATGTTAACAACACCAATCTTTAAAACACGTATTTTAGTATTTTTGTTACTGGAGTTAAAAACATGTCCAGTAGTATTAATATTCAGCTGGTCGCGTATGCTGCTATAAAAGTCGCGCTTGTAGCCTCTACTTCAAATTCTGCTGTCTGAGCCACTTAGTCAGTAAGGCTGTTATATTAAAATTAGCACTTTACTGATCACAAAAAGGATTTTAGAGACATCAGCAATTGGTGGTGTTCTCAGAACTTGCCCAATAAACAGGGCTGAGGATCTGATCTCCCGGTTTTAGAGTCTAGTCATGCTGGAATAAGCATCACTACATTTACATTATTGAGATAATTCATCAAACTTGTCACATATGTTGTACTAGGTGTTTTTCTTGTGTTACCTACAGTCCTGTGAAATGGGCCGCCTGCAAGTCAGACTAGCGGTAAAACTGAAGAAACAAACTTCAGCCACCAAATATGACTACATTTGGGATAGCTAGGAAACTATCCCTTTAACTACCTAGAAAGGGTTCCTGTAGGTTTTTTTCTGTGCTGTTGAACACAGAAAAGGGAATATTCCAGGCGGATCAAACAAAAGTTATGCCTCATGTAGGCCATTTGATCACTTTTGTGGATCAAGGGACTGAAAGCACACTTTGCAGCTGAATAAACTAAACAAACAGGCGCGTGGCGAGTTCCCCCCTCACTATAGCGTCAGGGTGTGTGTTTCCACATACAGTGTAAATACAGGACGGTAGAGTGCAGCTCATGCGGTGATCTTACACCAATCCAGCTATCGGAGCACACATGCATATTAAGATACTGGCTGCTGGCTGAAAATAGGCTATGAGCAGCTTCCGCTCCGGAATTAGAGCAAAGGGACAAAGAGCGGCTGGGGAAAAGTCAGCTGCCCCCCGTGCACTGCTACCTGATACACAGCCTGTCATCCCTGCAAAGCATATTATAGGAATAGTCCAGCTTTTTTCAGCCTAATCCCTATCTGCTGCATCTGTAGGGTACAGTCGATTACCACGGACAATAACTTTAATGTTTTTATCCGTACGCAAAACATGCTTACAATAAAAGCCAATCGGGCGCCGAGGATGAACAACTATGTAATTAATTGGGTAATGACGTATATGATCATTTAATGTAAATCTGCAGCAAACGGAAAGGATGATAAGGTGATTTAGTCACCTCATGCTAGATGGCCTAATTCGATACAACATACCAAGTTCAATATCTAAATAAAGGTAATGTGATCTGGACAAAACAAACTGTTATTGAAAGGATGAGACTAAACCATGACTGTCGTATGAAAACTGCATTCTTCCATTAGTCACTGAGCAAGATCTGTGATAACCGACCCTTCTATACACTCACAGGCAAAAGTTTGCGCACCCCTGGTCAAATGACATGTATTGTTGATTGTGCAAATACGTACACACTTTAACACAACGCACACAGTTAACATATGTGTTTTATTTATGTGCTACAAATAAATAGAAACTGTCAACTAAAAATAGCAGGCAAATGTCAGGTTAGAGTGTGTTCTCTGTAAATATGTGCATATACACATACAGAGTATCCTCATTTTTAGTGTTTTTTATTATTTTTTTTTTTAATTGTATGAAGAATAGATCCGTGCAAACTGCTTGGAATCGCATGAACTTTCACTGTGAAATGACCGTTTTGCAAGGTTTTTGTCCGACACACACACACACACACACACACACACACACACACACACACACACACATATATATATATATGTATGTGTGTGTGTGTGTGTATAGACACATACACACATACGCACAATGTCTCCAGAACAACTGACATTCCTTTTTGGGATCAATTCAAGCAGCTCACAAACTTAAGAATTGCACAACAGAACAAAGCAAAAGAAAGTTAAACACAATAATGGGGTCCAGATGGCTCACTAGTGTGTTGCAACAAACTGCAAAAGCCTTTGCAATTGGCATCATCACAGCTGTGTATGTTGTTACAGCTCTTATGATGACCATAACGATGACGATGAATGGACTCTGATTTATGCCGACCAGTCTGGGTCACATTTACCCAAGTCCTGGGCTATTTCTGTACCTGGGTGAATCATTTACCTGGGATGAATAGAGGCTAACAGAGGATAAATCACATCTAAACATGAAGTAATAACCTTCTTTCCTAACAGATGGGATTATGATATAAATGTAGAAGGTGCTCTGTGCTAACACAGATGTAAGATAAGATAGAACTTTATCTATCCCAAAAGAGGAACTAAGACAAGAACAAATAGATAATAAGACAATAAACAATAGTGCAACACAATGACAGGAACGTTAGTGTAACAAAATAACACTGCTATATGTAAAGATTGAGTACTTTAGTGCAAAAATGGCTTCTGAAAGTGGCTTAGTGTGAATGAAATAAAAATAAAAGCTGTGTATTGCAAATTGTACAAATTGCATATGGCACAAACTGTATATGGGACGAATTTTACAAATACTGCAAAAAAATACATGCAAAAAATAGCAGATGATGATATGGTAATGACCTTAAGATTTGATAACATTCAATCAACTCACAAATAATACTCGTCAGTTGTGCACTGCACAAATTGTATATGGGACAATATGTACATGGCACAAGTTGTTTCCTACACAACTCTGATGTAAACAAAGGATGTGGCACAGCTGCCAAGAGAGAAGAGTCTCCTTCTTCAGAATTTTTCCTTTCCACCTTAAATGATGCAGCTGTTTCATTCTGGCGTCTGTGACGCCAGAATGTAACTGGTGCACCATTTAAGGTGGAAAGGAAAAATTCTATAGAAAGGAGCTTGGAGACAAAAAAGGAGCCTGGTCTTCAAAAAACTGAATAACAGAAATACAGAACATTCCAGATTGAAGTGCCAGTGCAAAAAACAATCCATAAAAAGTACAAAAATGAACCAAAACACTCACCATGTACAGGGTGAAGGGGAAGCAGAGCAGAAAGAGCCAGATGTAGAGGTGCAGAGCATTAACAAATGTGTTTTGATGGGGGTCGTAGTACCATCCCCCCGTGATGGAAGCCCAGACGCCCTGTCTGAGGATCTGGAGGGTCTGGGAGCCCATTTTCGCCCCTTACGAAACAAGCCCAGGGTACCAGCGACCAGCCCAGAAGGCTCTAGTCCTACTTCTCGCCACCACTGGCCCGTAAATCCCCTCTATCCGCGGCCATCTTCTCTCCAGCTCCAAGCCTCCTCTTGGACCTCCACCGTCCCATCACGCCCCGCGCGCCTCCTCTGCCTTCCAAAGCTCCGCCCACGTATGCAAATGAGCCCCCACTCTGATTGGCGGGTTCAGTCCTTATTCGATTTTCACCCAAAAAAAAACGAAACGTATGGACAAAAGTATTGGGACACCGGACCATTACACCAACAGGGACTTTACTGATTTTAGGATTCGAATACATTGACTTTAATATATAATGCTGGTCCTCCATTTCTTGGATGGATTTTGGAGTTTCTCTGGGAACTTTGTGGCCGTTCCTTCCATAGAGCATTTTTGAGGTCAGGCACTGATGTTGGACAAGAAGGCCTGGCTCACAATATCCGTTACAGTTGATGTTGGACAGGGTTGAGGTCAGGGCTCTGTGTGGGCCATTCAAGTTCTTTCACACCAAACTCATCCAACCTTGTCTTTATGGAGCTTGCTTTGTTCACTATATGAACAAAAGTGCTGGGACATACCTCTTAATTATTGAATTCATAATGCTTCAGCAGACCAAGACATTTTGGACACAGTTTGAGGAAGAACCTTTTCTATTCCAGCATGACTGTGTCCCAGTGCACAAAGCGAGCTCCATAAAGACATAAGTTCAGTGTGGAAGAACTTGACTGGCCACAGAGAGCCCTGACCTCAACCCCATCCAGCACCTTTGGGATAAAGGTCTTCTCGTCCAGTTTCAGTGGACCTTATAAATGCTGTACGGAATGAATGGGCGCAAATTCCTCACAGGAACTCCAAAATCTTGTGGAAAGTCTTCTAAGAAGAGTAGAACATGATACTATGTCTGCAAAAGGGGGACCAACTTCATATTAACGTTTCTGTATTTGAATGCAGTATCATTCAATTCTCTGTTGATGTAATGGTCAGGTGTCCATGTAGTGCATTTACGGTCAAATTTATAATAAACTAAAATAATTTACAGATTACGAGATCCTTTCAACTGAATCTCTAAAACAATGGCCTGGTCCACTTTGCAAATGTGTATATATTTATACCCATGCAGTGTGGCACCATTTAAACACTTTAGCAGCTGTTGACATTAGCTCACATTATCTGGCAAACACAGTCAGCAAGCGGACTATCTGATTAACAGATATTAAAACAAACAAAAATGATTAACACGTTTGAGAAAAAATCTGTATTTAATTAACATACAGTGACAAATTATCTTTGTGTGTCACTATTTGCATTGTTATGTTACTATGATGTGGTTTAGTCTACCATGTGCAATATCATGCAATTCACTTATCATTTCTTATAATTATGCACAATATTTTATTATGTACAATAGTCTTACTATGTGATCATGTGAAGTTTTCTTATTGTGTGCTAAATCATTTTATTATGTGCAGTCTCTTATTATTCTGTGCACTAGTCTCACCATGTGAAATATCACTTATGTCAGTATTACTGATCAACTACTGATCTCTATTACGTGCAGTAACAGACTCCCAATCACCATTTGTGTTACTAGTAATTCACTTAACTGTAAGTTACTTATCTATAGTATTAATACCTCAGCATTTGTGTATATAGCATTGTGTATATAGCATAGTGTATTTCATATTGAGTTTTTTCCTACAGATTTTCTATTGGATTTATTTAGACTTTATATTTTATACTGTTGTCTATTGTTCTGATAATAAACAGTGTTATGAAGAATTTAAGTGAAATACAAAGGACGAATGAAGTTCAAGTGATTATTGAAAATTGAAGAGTCCTGTCTGAGACAGCAAATCAAAGATTCGATTCATATTAGTGAACCGAAAAAAGGAATCGATTGCCCAAAAGGATTCATTTGGATCTGAAGTACACCATATGGACAAAAGTATTGGGACACACCTGTTTTTGAGGGTTTGGGCTAGGCCCCTTACTACCAGTGAAGGACAATGTTAATGCTTCAGCAGACCAAGACATTTTGGACAACATCATGCTTCCATAATTACCTCTTAATTATTGAATTCATAATGCTTCAGCAGACCAAGACATTTTGGACACAGTTTGGGGAAGAACCTTTTCTATTCGAGCATGACTGTGTCCCAGTACACAAAGCCAGTTCCATAAAGACACGGCTGGATGAGTTCAGTGTGAAAGAACTTGACTGGCCACACAGAGCCCTGACCTCAACCCCATCCGACACCTTTGGGTTGAACTGGAACGGAGATTGAGAGCCAGACCTTCTCATCCAAAATCAGTGTCTGACCTCATAAATGCTCTACAGTATGAATGGGCACGAATTCCCACAGAAATTATTAAATCTTGAGGAAAGCCTTCCAAGAAGAGTGGAATATGGACCATCTCCATATTAAAATCTCTGAAAGCAGTGTCATTACAGCCCCTGTTGGCGTATTGGTCAGGTGTCCCAATACTTTTGTCCATATAGTGTGTCTTTTCTGTGCTGAGCTGCTCCTCCAGTGGGATGGAGGGGGTCCGCTCTACGCAAACACCTGCAGGAACATCCCAAAATACTGTCCTAGTTTTTAGTAGGTCATACTGACTCCCAAAATCTCGTAGCCGGATGTTTTGGCCAAGCGTAGGCCCATTTTTTAAATGTAAATCAATTCAGAAGCTGAATTGAGATGGACTATGAATAGGAAACATGTACAATAGGAATATAAATTTGCCTTGCTATGATTAAAGCATTAAACATTCATGGTGACAGAAAATATGTGAATATCTAAATATTCTGGCTGTATGCTCCTTTATTATATTTCCTTTAGCTGCATCCCAAACCACACACTTCTGTATTTTTCATGATAAACTACTGAATGCATTTCTAAGGGTTGTGTCTTATTTTAATACATGATTTAGTGTGATAGACTGCAGTTTGGGCCCTTGCCTCTGAATTGGCGCACAGATTCATTTTAAGGTTACAATTCCATGTAATTCACTGTGTTAACCTCATTTCTCAAACTCTACATGCTTTCGGCTGTGTTAAAGTATAAGGTCAGAGCACTTAATTTTAGCACATTAATCGCACACAGCACACTAATTACAGGCCCTACTCTAATTATGGTCCAGATCGGGTACAGTAAAAGCCTTTCAGCACTGCCAACTGTAAAACGGCTGCTTCTCCCTCTGGCCACAGGAGGGCGCTGATGCACATCTGTTAAAAAGCCCATCTCTCACGTCTGGGTACGCTATATGGACAAAAGTATTGGGACACCTGATCATTACACCAACAGGGGCTTAAATGACATCGCATTCAAAGACATAGACTTTAATATGGCGTTGGTCCCCCTTTGGTGCCATAACAGCTTCCACTATTCTTGGAAGCCTGTCCCCAAGATTTTGGAGTTTCTGTGGGAATTTGTGCCCATTCGTTCTGTAGAGCATTTATGAAGTCAGGCACTGATGTTTGACGAGAGGACCTGGCTCACAATCTCCGTTCCAGGTCATCCTAAAGGTGCTGGATGGGGTTGAGGTCAGGACTCTGCGGTGCAGTCATGTTCTTCCACATCAAACTCATCCAGCCGTGTCTTTATGGAGCTCGCTTTGTGCACTGGGACACAGTCATGCTGGAATAGAAAAGGTTCTTCCCCAAACTGGGTCCACAAAGTTGGAAGCATGGCGTTTTCCAAAATGTTCTGGTATGCTGAAGCAGTAAGATTACCCTTCAAGGGAAGGGAGCCGCCTAGCCCAAACAGGTGTGTCCCAGTACGTTTGTTCATGTAGTGTAGTTTACGGTTTGGGCTTTTTCCTGGGTTTATGTACTAAAAACACTCGTTCACATTTCATGGACACCACTTTCAAACACTATCCTTTATAATTAAACAGACTCTTTTTGTTTTGGTGCTGTGCTTTTAGTATTGACGTATGTAAAAGTCCTCCGTTTTGATTAGCTGTCCTGTGCTGTGCCTCATTCAAGGCCAAGTTAAAGCCCCCTTATAAGTCTTGCTTTGATACAAAACATTGTTTTAAAAATGCTGTAGAAACTGCTAACAGCAAGAACAGATATGATCAGATTTTTTCTCAAGTCTACGTATAACATTTCTTTGCTTTTCTGTACCAAGAGGGGCTGTAAATTATTTTAACATGAGTAGCAAAGCAGCCTGTTTATCACTTTATCCCTCAGAGATAAATAGGCTGCTTTGCTACTTTGCCTTTATATCCAAATGATCTCTTCTCTGATAGGTTGCCCTGCACTAGGCTTCCTTCATAACGCTGTCTGGGCTGAAGTACCCCATATAACTTTGTTATCAATAGGAGGATTTAAATATTAATACATTCATTTTTTGTGACATCACAAAAACAGTGGATTCCAATCTGCATTTTCATCGTAGTTTCCATTAATGGTCTAAAAGCGTATCAAATTTAGCAACGTCTACATTCTACATCAAAAAGTTATTTCCAAAAGGAGAGAAAAATGGGCAATTTAAAGTCCAACAGCATTCCTATAAAGTTAACATATACAAGGACATATTTCTTTATTTTTTATTATTTCATTATTTTGTATTTCTGTTCAATTCTGAAATGAATCTATAAGCCGAAAGTGTAACAAAAGACAGTAAGAATAAATATATACATGATAAGAATTTTACAAAAGGAAAAAGAGGGTACAAAAGAAACCACAAAACACAGAGCAGTACTCTGATGCCGTTCGGGGATCAGACAGTAATGATCATGTGTGTACAATAATGAGGCTTTGCCAGAAAGACCGAGGCACCAGCCTGTTATCAGCACTGCGTGTGTGTACACGTCCGCTTTAGTGTGTGTGTCCATTATGCAGTGCCACCATGAGCAACATGAGCAAGTCCACAGCTGCCTCGCCACACTGGCTCAAGGCGCGTGTGCGTGTTATTGAAGCCGTGCCCGTTTCTCAGGTGGTGCTTTGCTGGGTCCGGATGGCGCAGGAGTTTTAGTGCCCGTCTCTCGCTCCTCCTGTTTATTCGCTTCTGCAGGCAACTCTGGCTCTTTCTTCACCTCCACTAGAGAGAGAGAGAGAGAGAGAGAGAGAGACAGAGAGACAGAGAGAGACAGAGACAGAGAGACAGAGACCGTTCTGAATTCACTCAAACACATTTACATACACCCTCCTAAGCCCACAGCAGTGCTTCAGTTTTGCTTTATGAACTCATTTACATATATCAGTCTTAGGCACAGTACCAGAAATAGTCTGTTAATTCTAAGGGATAAAGAAGCGGTGTTAAAATGAAGTATGACCATTTTTGGTACACAAAAACACACAAATGTTTTAGTGGGAAGAAAATCTCAAATATTTGCCCTTTCATTACTGCACTAAAATCCTTTGTTGGTAATAAACAGTATCTGCATGAATGCTCAATTATCAATGATCAAGTATCAGTGCTCAATCAGTGCTAAATATTTTATTGGTTAAAATGTAACTTGGCATGATTTGCTAAGTGCCCCCATTTAAAAGTGCTGCTGTTTGTATTGTACATTTCTCCATGTTTCATTCCAAGCGAAAAATCAGCTGTGAAGTGGCTCGATACTTTTATTGAAATAATAGTAATAATCATACAGAGCAACAGAGAGCAACATCTACATTCTACATCAAAAGTTTTTTTCCAAAAAGAGAGAAAAATGGGCAATTTAAAGTCCAACAGCATTACTAAAAAGTTAACATTAACAAGGAAATATTTATTTAATTTTTTATTATTTCATTATTTTGTTTTTCTGTTCAATTCTGAAATGAATCTATAAGCCTAAAGTGTAACAAAAGACAGTAAGAATAAATATATACATGATAAGAATTTTACAAAAGGAAAAAGAGGGTAGTAATAATCACACAGAGCAACAGAGAGCAAAGTCTAATCCTCAGTGGAAGTGTGTTCACTCTGATACGTGCAAATCAAGAATAAAGTCAAAGAAATGTTTACCTGGAATGGGCTTCTCTCCAGGTTTGGGCTGCAATGATACAAAAAAAACCACTAATAAACCTAAAATTCAAACATAAACCCAAAACACAACACTGGCATACATCACTGAGTCCAGCAATAGGTAAGAGTGATAGATGGGAAAGTGTGTGAGGGAAATGTATTTTGACTCAGGGCAGATAAACATTTTTCTTTGACAAAATGTTTCTCCAAAAATTCAGTCATGCCTGTATCTGAGAGTCTAAAATTCATAAGCTGCCCCCCATCACACAATTACAGCGGTCACTAGCAATTCATTAAGTAACTGAAAAATCCTGCAATTATTTTTGACAATTTCTAAAGTAATCTGTTGGATTTTTCTGTAAAGATTGATGCAGATTGATGTAGAACTTACTGTTAAAATTTCTAAACCTACCGTTCACTCCGTGGTCCGAAACAGCCTGTTCTGTATTCACTGTTTTTGTGATGCCATAGGTATAAAAGGAACAGAGAAAGGGTGTAGTAGTTTTACAAAGGGGATGATGTCCCCTTACACCCACTAAAATGCAAGCCTTGTGTGTATATAAATATACACACACAGACACACATATATCTATATATGGGGTGTTCCGTTAATTTCGATCAATTAATCACAAAAAAAAATAACGTAAAAAAAAAATTAACGCTGATTAATCACATGCCGTGGTGACTCTTTAAGTCAGGGACGTTGGAAGCATTCATAAAGTGGGGTGGGGTTGGGACGGAAGGGGGGATGATACCTGTACCACAGTGTTTTTTAGCACTAAAATGCATGAAAAATTATATATTACCACAAAAATGCTATGACGTGTGGGCCTCGTCCGCCACGCCTCGTCCTCGTGCTGGTTGTTTATGTTTGGGCACGGCACTGAGCAGCGGAGGACCAAGGGCTGGGCACGTTTTTTTATTACTTTTATTTTGAAATTTATGTTTTTTGTTGTACTCGTGGTTACGCGCAACGTTCTATTCTCGGTCGTCGTACAGGAGGGAAAAAGTTATAGTGGTTATAATGGTTCCGACGCCCATGATCTGGACTCTGAGGGGAACTTGTTTTTCTATAACAAACTAGATAAAGCGTGAATCCCCTGCAGTGGCAAATAGCTTTGGTTTTATATTTGATTTGATTACATTATTGTTTAAGACTTACAGAAATATTTGAACTGTAACTGTGTAACTGTGTTAGTGGGAACACTGCTGTTATAAAGCTCCTTGTTTGTTTAAAGTGTTTGCAAACCAAATGTTATTGCACTTTTGTTCATGTAGCAAATAAAAGTGCGCAATACACTACTTTTGAATTCCTTATTGAATTTTGCATATAACAATTTGATTAATCGTGATTAATCACAGCAAACCATGCGATTAATCACGATTTAAAAAAATGTATGTATGTATGTATATA
>JBBIGA010006741.1:0-15497 GCA_037576975.1 Alestes dentex | reverse complement strand
GTGTGTGTGTGTGTTTGTGTGTGTGTGTGTGTGTGTGTGTGTGTGTGTGTGTGTGTGTGTGTGTGTGTGTGTGTGGGAAGTAGAAGATGCCAGAGGGCTAGTGAGGAATAATGTGAGGAATGCTCATTTGAGTGAAGGTGCCGCCTCTACTTTAGCCTGAGCTCCCTTGCTGTGGGTTCTCCAGCTGACTCAAGCATGCCTGGAGGAATCAGGGCAGATGTTTTATCTCTCTCCCTTTGAGGAATGACACTCACCTCAGTCAAAGGTGGCTACACTTTACTCACTAAGCCAATCGCTTTTCTTTGTATATCTTCCACCATTTCGGGCAACCACCATCCGTCAGTCAGTCTTGTCAGATCTTTAGATTAGACTTTAGAGACTTCTGGATGAAAAACATGATGGCCAGGAATGATAGCGGCCAACAGAGGTCCTTTACAACAAACACGCTTCTTTACTCTATGGTACATCAAGGTAAGATACTATGGATGTATGAAAATCTAAGTTTAAAAAAACCCCATTGATTCTGGTGGAAATGTGTCAAACTAATGACCTCAAAGTTTTTTTCTCAAAACGTATACTTTGTATCTGAAAACATGTTTCTTCAGAAATGCTGACTTATTGGCACACTTTTACACACATATGTAGCACTAAAGCTGGGTTGATTTGCATGCAGAAGCAAAGTGCTTCAGATACAACACAACTTCCTGCCAAGAACATGTCAAGGGAAGGTGTGCGATCTCATTACAGGGATATGAAATCCAAAGAAGCATTACGAACCCTCACAGATTCACATGACTTTCCTTCCAACCATGCTCAAGTCTACTGACACTGCTGAGGGCTGTCTGAAGGCCTGGCTACAAGCACAGCTGCTGTAGGTCTAGGTTTAGACGTACACGCTCTACTGTGTTTTTTGGCTGGGAGGGGATTATACACAGACGCCTCGCTGTCTGCAATCCATCTGATATTTCGAAGTCATGGTTTTGGTTGTATGTTACAGCAGCACAGAAGCATTCTATCTTAAAGGAATAATCACAGCCCCCACGGACATGCATTTATTTTAGCTGTGGGCTGCCCATTCTCCTCTTAAGCTTGAGTTAATAATAACTGTGTGGCTTTTACTGAGAGATCAGCTGTTTTGAGTTTTCGCAGCTTAAATTTGCTAAGAAGCCACAGAGGTCATGACGTTAGCAGGGCCGCATTCCTCTCCTCATGTCTTTTGGGTGCACAGTAGAAAAGTCAATTTCATTGGTGTTTTTTCAAGAATTATGTAGAATTTAGTGCAGAGGATGGTCCACCACATGCTCAACATGCTCTGTTTTCAGAAACTGGTGACAACTCATTAACAGTGGAGCTCATAAAGTGGTCAGTAAATGGAAGTACAAGGTAGGGGTTTCTATAAAGTCGGTGGTTATATTCTATTAAACGGATTATATGTAGGTTTTACAGGGGAACAATATGGATGACCCTAGACCCCTAGGAACCACTACTCTGCCACAGTTTGAATTTTCCATTAAAGCTGGGATGCAAGAATTCCCATAAGGAGCATCTGAAGTAGAGCATTCAGAACTAAAAGGATCTGCCAGATGGTCAGAGGAAAAGCTGGTTTTCCAAAGAGGCAGCACGTGGTGAGATGTTTGTCTAATAAGGAGGCTGTTTTGAGGCGGAGTCCCTCCTGTTTGTACATGTTAGGCCAACTGCACAGTGGTTTGGAGAAATGACAGAGAAATGGGCCCATACCTGCTAAAGCCATTCTGGGCCCACAAAGCATTTATTTAGTGCTAGCATGCAAACAGAAATAGCATTTTAAAGCTGTAACGGGGGGGGGTTTGTGTAAGTGATGGTTGCATAGTGGCTAAAAAGTACGTACCTTGTTTTTTGATATTTTGTGGGTTTAAAGTCTCTTAACCACCCAGCACTCTAATCACAAAGTACATATATTTAATAGGAAAACTGAATCCCAAATATCATAGCCCCAACATTTTTAATAAGTTTGAGTGTCCAAAATGTAAGACCACCTGTTTTCAGCTTGTTTTCCTCTGTGAAGATGGTGTTCCATCATGCCTTCTCTCCTGTCTCTCTTTGTAGGTGGCCGTGTTCTCGGCTCAGGAGACCTGCAAGTCAGGTCAGTACACCACCAGTGGGGAGTGCTGTAAACAGTGCCTGCCTGGGGAGGGCATGGTTAAGCTCTGTGGACAAACACAGACAGTGTGTGAGCCGTGCCTCGACAGTGAGTACAAATGCACACACACACACACACACACACACACACACACACACACACACACACACACACACACACACACACACACACACATTTTCGATCGGGACCATTGGTGAACCTGGCACTGCATAATGAAGTGGTTGTCTTATTTAAAATGCCATTTCCTCCGCTCTCCAGCTTTCTGTGACTCTTTTTAACAGAGAGAGCAAGGCTCTCCTCTGGGAACAGTGGGCGCTCTTTTAGTGGCCAAAGGTAATTAGCAGCTAAAGAGGAAGAGCTTTTGGCAAATGAGACTTGACAAACTGCTGCTGGGGGGTGCAGAAAGACTCGTAATGTTCTTGGCCACTTGCCGCTGCAATGAATTATAGAAATGTTAAAAACAGGTCTGGGTTTGCGTCTTCCTTGCTGGTGTTGCATGCTTGTACAGCAAACGGGGTCAAAAGTGAACATGAGTTTCTGACCCTGTTCGCGGCTGGGATCGCTCTGCTGATGCTGGCGTCTCCTACATGTCTGGCTGGGCTAAAAGAGATGCAGGAGGAGTCTGAGCATGATGAGAAGGGACAACATGCAAGGGCCTGACCCATATCGAAATTTGCATCGGATCGACAGGGGACTTCTTGGGACATGAAGAGAGGCACTGCTCCTTAATGGCCTCTATTTCTCACGAACAGTTCTGTTTTTGACTTCTTTAAAAAGAAACAGACACATTTTTTGGTTCTTAGAGGTTGATGCCGTGGGAAAGCTATGCAAGGCCTTTTGTTGCTTATGGCTTCACAGGACATAAAACCTGCAAGGGTTGCACAAATGCAGCAATGCATAACTTCCTGAGCCACAAGTACAAGTGTACCCTAAATCAGAATCCAGTTTTTGTTCTTAAAGGCAAAAACAATACTCAGAATATCTGGGTCTAACCCACAATCTTGAACTCAAGCAAGTTGGGGTGTGTTCCTCTCCCGTCAATCAACCCCAACCCTGTACATTCCTCCACCTGTAATACGCCTCCCTAAGGGTGGTTTCCAGCTCTTGCAACTCTGTCCCTCATCTTTAGACTATTACATGGCAAACGGCCTCCTATTGCCGAAAGGAAAAAGCAACATCCGTACAAAGAGAAGCCCAGAGACACGTGTTTCACAAGGACAGCTGGTGATTAATGGGCAGATGTCATTTGCGGCAAGTGTTCATCCTATAGCTCGTAATTACTTGTTATCATCCACTTTCTGCTGCTGCACCCCATTTCTGTGTTTGAGGAAATCCGAATGTAATTGTGGCGCAGTGTTTACAGCGAAACCTCAGAGCTGCGGTTCCACGGTGCTTAGCAGAAGCTGTTAAAACTGGTATTCGCCCTCTTTGACTGCCCTGCCTGGGGCCAAAATACTGAAACAACATATTACATGTATGACTCTCTCCCTTCTATTTATCTCGTCGCCCACCTGCTCAATGAAACATGAGTGTCCAGACGTAGCGTTGCGACTGAAGAAGATTAACAGATAACCATGGTTGGATTCTGCAGGACCATTGTGGTGTTTTACAAGCAAGTCTCACTTTGGCCTAGGGTCATTTTCACCGTCATCTTCTACTTGGGTTTAAGAGTCAGCAAAAAAATTGAATACTCTCAAATGTCAGACTTGTTTTGAGCTACTCTGTTTATGACTTACTGTGAGCCATGAAAACGAACAAAACGTCCTCGCATTCTTGACAATGGGTGCTGAATTCCAAATATATAATCTTAAGCTTGAAAGTTCCAGTTCTAGAGTCTAGTTGATATAAACAAGAAAAAATAATAAACATAATATGTGGCAATCATATAAATAACATGGTATCCGGAAATTCATTAAAACGTTCATAAAAAAGACCTGGATGCAGTGTGAGTAGGTTGAGACAGATGACTCTTGACTTCTATTGACTGTTCAGTGTTTATTAACCTTATATGCAAACTTTGGACTTGGCTGTTCGACTGCTTGACTTGATAGGAGCCTCTTAGGAGGAGTGTAGACAGGCCCATGCACATACTACCAGACTGGCCTCCCTTTTATGGACACTTGACAAACAGAAGTCACTGGCAGAATGTTACCTCTGCTTCTCTCTAATGTAAGGCAACGGTACTGACACACACGTGCTATCGCAATTACATGAACACACACACACACACACTACAGCCTCCATGAAATAATGTGTCCATATGCATTATTGATGATTTGCATTATGATAATGGTCTGGAGAGGCCGGAAGGGGGGATGAGAGAGGGGGTGAGAAAGAAACAGTGGGGAGGTGAAGGATGGATGGTTTTCATCCATCTGCAGGAAACCCTCTAGCCCTCCAGCCCCCTTAACAACCACTGTTCACCAGCCCACACATCCAGTGAGCCCCAGCACAGGCCACTTTACCCCATCATCAATAAGTCCATTAGCAGACATAGGACACACCAGGGAATGGAAGGGATGGTGATGATGATGACAGTGATAAGCTGACGTGGACAGATGACAGTCAAGCAAGTAGGATATGGAGGCAGGCACCCTTCTCAAGCCTGTTAGGTCCGATAGCGTCCCCTCAGTTCATGCTGAAAAAATCAGGCATGATTGTATGTTGCACACATGAAACAGCCATGAAAAGATAAAGGTCTTTGCATATATCAGTTTGACACCATATGGACTGAGATAGCCATCAAGGGCGACTTTCCTTTGTGGCTTAAAGGCTTCCCAGGCTGACCCTGGTGCATCCTAATCTGGTGGATCACTTGACCTCACCTGTATCCATCCTTTCTATAGCCCTCTGGAGATTCGTCAATCACCCCATCAACAAATTAAAACACCCCTTCATTGCATTCCACCGGGCCATGTGGATCCAAAAGGAAAAAGGCAAGGGGAAGGGGGTGGTACATTACATTAACTCACTTGTGAATATTAAAAACACAAACTGAAAACCACACACTTCCTTTTCTGCATATATTACAGAACAATAATATTTATAATAATGGAACAATCAGAGACAATATTATAGCCCCAAGGTTTTGGCAGAAACATACACCTAGCACCATGCCAACTTCAGCAACTAAAAAAAATAGGCCATTGAAAAATTCCCACATCTTCAAACCAAAAACAATCCAAAAGGAACGTTTATTCCAGCTGCTAAGAATCAGGACAGTTTACACTCTTTCCCACTCATTTGCATGTCTGATATTAGCATGAACTCGTTGTGTTCCACAGGCTGTATTCCTAATAATTCTGTAGGCTGGATGACACAGTGAAATATAGAACAGAGACTAGACACAAGCAGAAAGTAGAAAAACATCTGTCGTAGCATCTGTCTGAGATGGTGGTTAATGAAAGAGGAACTGGTCATGGTTAAGATGACAGGACAGGATAGAAATAGGTTCCTTTTTCACAGAAAATGAGAGTGACTTTCATCTGAACATCCGGGATGTGTGGCTGTTTTGCTATTCGAAAGGGGCATTCATTAGTGCCCTCTTTGCACCATTAGTGAAGCTTTTGGCAAGGATCGTGGATCAGTGCAGACTCAGCAACAGCCTCTTCCCCACATGTCCCAAGTGTATGCTTTTTAAACCTAGCATCCTCGAAGTCTCTTGCCCTCTCTTGTTTACATCACCAATCTGTGGACCTTGAGAAGGAGAATAGGGATTGGAGTACCTTTCAAGACAAGTCAGGATGTGATTCCACTTTAGTGCAAGTTGTTTCTCCCTCTAAATCATCTTCAGTTTCTCAAGGTTCTTCGATATACTTCGATATTTGATTTAAAATGTACAGTTACGAGATAGACCAGGCCATACAACCACCTTTACCTTCAGCTTTAAAAATCAACCTAAAAATCAACCTTTGCATGTTTGTTGTCATTGTTCCCCAGTACATCATTCATCTTTCCTTTAGTGATGTGGAATACAGATAAGCAATCCCATATCATGATGCTCCCACCTTCGTACTTCACTGTGGGTGTGATATTCTTGGTGTTGATTGTTCATAGTTTAACAGAGGGTGCAGGAATGGAGATGGTTATGGTGCAGTTAATTGCATATTGTTCTCTGTGTATCTTCTGTTACTACCGCTTTGAGGCAACTCCACTCTTTTCCAGTGACTGATCTCTCTTACCTTCTTTATTATTAGTCTGACAGAAATCTAATAAAAAGAAATCTAAAACCTGTTTGGGGACAATTGTGTGATTCCATGATCTTTAAAGAACCAGTTGACAGAGGTGTTTAAGGTCTTGATTATTTAAACTTTTTTTTTTTTACTTCAGAAAACTTCTTCCCCTTTTACTGGTTGTGTGAAATTTTCCAAACCAAAGACAAATTTTGTTATAATAACACCATGTGCAATTTCTATGAGAAAAAAAAAATCCTGAACTCACATTGTAATGTGATTTTTTTTTTGCCAAAAGTTTTGTCATTATTTGTGAAAAGTTAAAAAATATCAATTTTCTCTGTCTCCCTCCATTCTAGGTGAAACATTCTCTGAGAACTTCAGTCACACAGAGCAATGCCAGCCATGTACACAGTGTGAGGGCTTGCTACGGATGGACACTCCCTGCACAGACTCCAACGACGCCATCTGTGTGTGCAACTATGGCTACTTCCTGTCGACAATTTCAGGCCGCTGTGAGGCATGCACTGTGTGCCCCAAAGGCCAGGGAGTGCTGCTGCGTTGTCAGCATGACCGAGACACCATTTGTGAGATGTGCGAGGATGACACCTACTCAGATCGGGACAGTGCCTTGGACCCCTGCCTGCCGTGCACTGTGTGCGAGGACCAGGCTGAGCTGGAGCACTGCAGCCCCACACAAGACACAGTCTGCCTGGATGGGACAGGGACAGGTAGGCCCCACACAGGGGAGCAGTCGATTTTATGTTGGAACATTATACCTACTCAATTACTATATTGTGCTCTCTTAATTAGAAGAGCCCCTTCAGTTGGAACATTGTGTTCCCTCAGTTATAATACTGTGCCCTCTCAATTAGAATATCATGTCCCATCACTTTGGATTTTATTTCCCCGCAGATGGAATGTTATGCTCCCTCATTTGGAAAATTGCCTACTATCAGTTGGAATATTGGAATATAATTCTTTTTCAGCTAGAATGCTATACCCCCTCAGTTAGAATGCTGTGTTTTTCACAACACAGTTTTATTATTTGGAATATTGTGTTCCATCAATTGGAATATTGTGCCATATTATTTGGAATATAATCCCCCCCCCATAACACGCAAACACACTGACATAGTAGTGGCATGGCCACAAAAGAGGGGTTTCTAATAAACTGAACAGGGAGTGTTTAGGCCAAAAGAACAGAAGACAGAGAAGCAGAGGAAGAGCAAGAAGCTGAAAAAAAGGCTTTAGTTGTGCTTAGCCAGTCATAAATCTCATAAACTTAGTTGAGTAAAAGGCCAGATGAACTGTCTGCTGAACTCTGACTTTCTGTGCTGGCCGCAGTTTAACTCTGAGTACAGTATCAAAGAATGTTGACTGAACTTGCTGACACTGTGCATCATTGTGCTGACTGGACGCTTCCCAAGCGCCCCAATTGTCATAGGTCACAAGGTCAGTCTCATCTGACCCCATCAACCCCCAGCAAGTTGGTCTGCAACACTTGCCTTTTTCATCAACCCTCTCCCTATTTTTGGCTGGGCTGGTGTAGGTAATCATAACACATTGTATGAATGGGGCTGGTATTTTAGACATGGAGCCTACAGGCGGCAGAGTGCTTGACCGGATTCCTCCTGATTCAGATCATTTTTCGCCACATGCTTTCTGAAACCAATGGCACTGTGAAGAAGAGTCAACAAAGAGGCCCCATTGAACCAGATCTTGACTTGCTAGTTGGTCCTGCTAGATCTCCTGTGGTGTCTCTCTTAGCCTAGTTAGTAACATTCCAGTGCTTATTGCTGTAGGTAACTGAGGCAAAGGGCATTTGATGTAACATTGTTTAGCACAGGACAGAGATGGTCATTAATGCCAGTCAGAGTTCCTTGAATCTCTGTCCTGTGAGTCTGAGTCAAGTCTTGAGTCTCTGAGTTGCAAGCTCAAGCCTAAAGTCTCTGAGATGTGAGTCTGATTTAATACTCAATTGCTGAAGCACAAGTCTGAATTGAGTCTCATGTCTCAAGTCTCTGTAGTTTGAGTGTGAGTGTGAGTTGACTCTATGAGATGCAAGTCTGACTCGAGTCACTTAAGTCTGTTTTGAGTTTTGAATCACTGAGTTGTCTGTTTCGAGTCTTGAATCTCTGAGCTGCAAGTCAGATTCGAGTGTCGATGTCCCTGAGATATGAGTCTGAGTTGAGTCCTAGTTGAGTCTCGAATATCTAAGATCGAAGTCCATGGTCTCTGAGGAGTCATTCCAAGTCAAATCTTAAGAAGAATAGATTAGATTAGATTAGGATGGAAAACCTCAATCACTGGCCTTGATGCACAATGAATACAGTGTTTAGTATGGCTAAAATAGCTACGGTTTTACTATATTTTAAAGGAATGTCAGTAATTTATTTAAACTTCAGCCAGATCCAGAATTCATAAATATTTCATCTCAATATTTTCACAGTGACAAAATGCAACAACAGATAAGAATCACTCAATATCATAGAATAACATGATACAATGGACAAATCAACCTTTTGCCTGTTGTTTATTATTAGTGTCAATGTGGCATTAGTTCTGCCAATATCCTGTCTATGGGCTTGCCATTTCCTATTCCATTAGCTAACTGTTGTCTCAAGTGAAAAGACAAACTTCTCACCCCTGACTCATCCTAATTGGTTCAACAGTAACTGGCAACAGGCCAGGCACTGCTTGTGTGTGTGTGTGTGTATGTGTGTGTGTGTGTTCATGCTTTCGCTGACATATACTTAAATTGAATTGTGGGTGGCACATCAACTGAAACATGTAAGCAAACAGTTTCAGTTATGTCCATTTAGATACATAATCATGGCTTCTTCAGGTGAATTCAAGTAGAAATTTGGATCTGCTCCAAGCTACCATCTACAGCCTCAAAATTGCTACTTTGGAGGTGGACGACAGGACATAGGTGATGTTTTTCGATAACATGAAAGCAGCACTTGGCAGGACAGACCTGTAATGTCAAACTGACATAAACCTAAAGACATTAAGCCTGAAAAGAGGGGTGTGCCTGCCGCGCTGCATCCAAACGCCTGGGGTGAGTCTGTGTGATGTCGTCTTATGGCTGAAGATGTTTATCTGACAGTGGATCAACAAGATTTGCACCCTGACCTGGTCTGACCTTACTCTCTAATCTCAGCCTAGGGGTGAAAGGCCAGGGGGTCGTGGGAGGCACCCGTAGGCAGGCACTTAATGAAGGGAATGGAAGGTCAAGCCTGGCTGATTTTATATGTATACAAAAGTGATTAAAGGCTTGAAGTCAAGTTGTAGGAGGAAGAGGAGGGTAAAGTGTCTTCAGAGGCCGTTTTCATGGACGATAGAGAATTTAAAAGGCCCATATCATGCCTTGGGGGTCATTTATGAATTTGGTATGGTTTAATTCACCTAAAACAGTTATAATGGGGGCAGCTGGATGGCCTATTGGTTAGGGCGTCTGTAAACATGTTGCTTTTACAGGGGACATATTATGCAAAACTCACTTTTTTAAAAAACAAGTTATAATAGGTGGGCTATACAAAACACGTTCATGAAGTTCTTTGCACAAAATCACTCTCACATTTCACCAGCTTTATTATTGACAGTTTCAGTCCCTTTCAAAATGAGCCCTTTCAGGCTCTGTCCCTTTCATGCAAATAAGCTGTTGCTGGCCACGCCCCACCCATCCCATGCTTACGAAAAGAAACGAAACAAACAAGCTAGTTCATACTTAACTGCGATAGAAACACCAAAGTCATTATTTGAAAGTACTTACATCTACCTCATCTGCTGACTTGTCACGGACAGTAGGTAAAGATCCCCCCACGACGCTAAAGTTAGCTCCTTATTCACAGCTCCTTATTCAAATTTTTTGTTCCACCTTAAATACTTAAAGTGGAACTTTATAAGGTGGAACGAAACCGATTGTTGCTGGGGCATGGCCGTCGAAAATGAAATGAAGCCACGCAGTTCTTCCGTTTTCTTTGTCTGGGAGAAAGTGTAGGGATTTGTGCTGTTCTTTACAACCAACAACATTAACACTTCTTGTGTAACTTGCCTTTGCCTCTAGACATAGTGCTTGGCTTATCCGTGCTTATAAAACTAGCAGACAAAATGGCGGATCTTCAACTAATCCAGTGGGTGGGGTCTCGACAGATGAGGGGCGGTTCTATGCAAATTGGTCCAGTGGGACGTCACGCTGGGCCCTCCATCCAAACGGCTCATTTTGAAAGGGCCTGAAACTGTAAAGAATAGAGCTGGTGATATCTCTTTATGTGAGAGTGATTTTGTGCAAAGAACTTCATGAACATGTTTTGTACAGCCCATAGACCTATTATAACTAAAGTGAGTTTTGCATAATATGTCCCCTTTAATGACATCATAAAAGACAGAGAAACTAAAATGACATAATTAAAATTTTTGCAGTTTTATTTCCATACATGGACTGTATGGGGAGTCTGAAGCGAAGCTGTTTCTAGCACTTATTTGGACCGGATCTGTTTCACATACTCCTTTGAAGCTACGCTGACATCAGCTTCTCATTTGTTTTAATTTCCTGCAAGGAATCGTGAAATAAAATCTCATGAGTACCTCCTGTGAATGCGGCTTTTCCCTGGGCTTGCCTGAATACAACACAAATAGATAAATAATTAAACAGTCATAAATATGAACACCATAGAACTAGGTGGGGCTGGTTTTGAGTTCTTGTTATTCTCATGCTAATGGTTAGGTGTATCTGTATTATTCTTTTTCTTCTTCTAACACAATTCTGTAGTATAAATATCAAGAGGCATGCTAATGTATCTTGTTCAAAAATGATTTAGTTACAATTTGTCATGTTTTTTCTTTGTTTGGCACAGCTGATGAAACCCTTACGGCTAATTGGCTGCGCTTATTTAAAGTCTCCTCTACTGCACTGCGCTCCATCTTAGCCCGTTATGGCTTTTCAACTTCTTACAAGTTTGTCTTTTAATTTTCTCCTTTTTTCTCGTTTCTCTTACTTCTTTCTCTGTCCTCAATTGTCTTTGCCTTTTTTCTTTTTTTCCCCTCACCTCTCTTCTTTGCCTCTTTTGTGCCTTCTTCCTTGTTCTTTCTTTCATTCTTTCTTTCTTACCTTCTTATACTTGCCTTGCCACCACTGTATTTTCTTAAGAGAATTGCAAATCTCTTCATCATTGTTGTGTTTCTATCAAATAGTTGACCATTGGTCGATATTATCAGACAACCAGCGTTGGGCTCTGGTTTGAACGTCAGTGGCTGCCATATAGCTTTAGGGTTGTCAGTTGAAGGAAAAAAAGCAGACCAGGAGATGTAACTTTTAAAAGAGATGGTTTCAAATCATCTGGTCAGACATCCTCTTGGCCTTCACTGTAATGAGAGTTTGGAAGTGAGTGTGTGCGCAGTACAACCCAAACACAGGAAACCATTTGGGTTAGCGGAGGAGGCAGCGCAAAAGTGGTGTGTAATTTCATTAATAAAGGGATTGGTTTCAGTTTCTGCTGTGTGTGTGTGATGAACAGCCTCACAGCCAAGAATGGTCATTCAGATCCCAGTCACCAAGAGGGGCATTAAACCTTATAACTACAGTGCAGGGTTTCAACACAACCACCTTGCACTTCCACTGACTGGCCACTTTTTCTTAGAAACCCTTTGGACTTCCACCACTGGTCAGTTTATTAGAAACACCTTGTCCTTAAACACTTGTACTGGCCATTTTATAGGAAATGCCTATCTTTTGCTTGAGACCTTGAATGGGTTACTACTTTGAACAAAGGCATAGCAGGAGATCCAGCTGATTAAGTGTGCACATTTCTTGCATTCAGCATCCTCTACGTCACTGGATTATCACATCAATAGCTGCAAGGAGACTGAATATATTGGAGGACACATAAAGCCATATTGTGTCTCTGGAGTTATCATGTTCAGAACTGACCCTTCACCTTTGGTCTCTGCCTAGTACAATGCAAGCTTTGTGACTAGAGGGCTGGTCTGCGGTATACCACTGGGGTAAATTGCTTTGCCATTGCCTCCCTGAATCATTCGCTTCCATTTGCATCCCCCCCATCTCGTAGTCACCGTCCCCTCACACCCTGAGACAACGGACTCCATCCAGATCATACTGCTGTCTTTTGTCCCATCGCATTCCCAAGACAGAACTCCAGGCCAAAAAGTCCAGATGCAAAGGCCAGACGTGTGGCCCAGCTCGTGTTGCCCCGTTTACCGCCTCATAAATATGTCCAGTGTGGCAGCCCCTCTGCACCCGCCCCTCCAGCCAAGGCTGTCCATTAAGCGTGGTTGGCATTTCCACCCCGGCGACCCTTCCAGAATTCCTGAGGCGGAACATCTCAAGGAATGCTTACTTGGTTCTTTTGTGCCAGTGCCTCCGAGAGTGGCCTTTCAGAACCCTACTGTTCCCTTATCTTACCATCGTCTCCAAAGCGACCTAGAAGTCACAAATGCCATGACCTTGGTCACGGCTGAAGCTGCCAGTGCATGACATCACTGATGTGCCTTCAGTTGGTAGAAGAACAGCTTCTTTATTATTTTACATTTTATGTGCGAGATCTAGTTTATGCACCCATACTGAAAGCTTGTTTCCATCAGGATATCCAGGGTAGCACCATTCTACAATGTCCACTTGGGGAACTAGTGGAGTGTGACCTGGGAACAGGAGCCATGTCAGGGAGGAGGCTGTTGTAGAAGTTAATGCACAGCAGCTGTGTGCCAATGTCTCCAAAAGGCATAATGGAGATCTGGTGATTGATCCAGATGTCTTGGATCATGCTAAGCTGCACTGACATGGGTCCCAGATAACTTCCACTGTCCCATTGACTGTGTTTAAATTTTTAAAGTTCAAGTGGTTTCAAATGCCATATTTTGGTCACTAATTTATCCATGGTTCCAGAGCTGAACTTTAAGCTGTCCCACCCAAGTGACCTGCTGAAAGCAGTTCTTAGACATCAGCCTTACACATTAGCACTGATCCAATCTGGAAGCTGAAAGCACTGGCTTGTGATCAGGTTTCCAGCCGGTGGATCCTGATATCACGAGATAACGTCCCTGGTTGATCTTGGACCATTAGTTTAACATTAGCATTCCGAGTAAAGGCAAGCCTTTGTTTAGTGGGCAAACTGCAAGCTTCACACACTCGCCGCATAGTCAGTTAGGGATAGACATTTGAATCGTTCAAAAGCTGAATACAACTAAAAAATAGACAAACACACAGGCAATGTTGGCAAGTTGTTGACAAAAGACATCCTTGACTCCTCACATAATTGCAAATGTGTTAAATACAGTGTTTGTGAAATGCAAATAAATGAATGTTGAATTTTCTGCAAAATCATGTTTGGTGAGCAATATATCCACGTTATATTAATTTAATGCTATAAATGAACAGTATAAATAAACCAAGGTCATATTAATCCTGTGCTACAAGAATAATCCCAGGTTATAATAACCCCATGCTATAAAATAAACTGGAGAAAAAAATCTGGTGTATATTTATCCTGGCCTATAAATCTAACAATATAAATAAACCCAGGTTAAATTAACCCAATGCTGTAAAATGAACAGTAGAAATAAGCCTAAACTGTATGAATCGTGTGCTATCAAATGAAATAACAAGGTGACTACTTCAGTAAGTAAATACTAGGGCTTGTTTCTGAATAGCCCCTCCCACCCTTTGTATAAGCAAGTGTGAAGGACTGCATGTATGTAGGAAGACAAGGAGAAGATAAGGAAAATGGAGGGAAGTGAAAGGGGAGATGGACATGCTGTATGGAGCAGATGGGATGGATAAGAGGAAGGGAAGGAGAGACACAGGGAGAGAAAGAGGGAGCAGATGTGGAGACGTGAGTGCGGTCGATAGAGGAGATGGAGTTTCTCTCCTCCCCTATCAGGTTTCTCATCCTGACATCAACAAATGACTATCACATTCTGCTGCAGAGAACAGTCTCACACACACACACACACACACACACACACACACACACACATACATACATACAAACAAGACTTCCTGGCGTGACGAGGTTTGCTTTGGCACTCCATTTTTTTTCTCTCTTTAAACAAAACGGGCAATAAAAGTACAGTAAGGATGATTTTTTGGAGACCACCACCAAGCCCAGTAACAGTATTCACCAAGCCCAGTAAGCATTCAAGCCTGTACTTTTCCCTGGTTAACAGCTGTAGCTCGTAGTGATGTGTGACATTATGCAAGAAATAATTTGCGAGGGAGATTCCAGAGAGGAGGACGGGGGCCTTAAGCAGGGGGGTGGGGGGGGTGTTGATGGGTGGGGCTTTGGCATCCACCTACTGATGCTTTCAGCTTTGCTGACATTACATTAAAAATATATATATTAGGAGTGTCGAATTAACGTGTTAATTTGGATCAGTTAATCACAGAAAAAGTCCCACAGTCTTGGGATTCAGTACTACTTAGCATTAGGGAAACTGGTTTATCTGTGCTAGCTTGCGTTAGGGTCACTGGTTTACAGTGATCAATATTTTAAAAGCTCTTTAAACTGTTACTTTCGACTTGTACATGTACTTGCTTGCTCCTACACGCTGTCTTCAGTGCACAGTTCAAGGGCGTATGTATGAGTGTATGTCACTAGAGACATTGAAAGTTGACCATTCATTCACTTCATCATTCAATTCATTTGAATTTTTAAATACTTTTACAGCAAAAGATCACAGAGCTTGTAATTAATTAGATTTTTTTAAAATCATGTAACACCCATAATATAATCAGATATCAGATCAGAATCAGATTTATTGATCCCGGAGGAAATTGCTCATGTGATGACTGCCACAACCCAGAAAGACACAAGACACAGAGACACAAGAACAATATAAAATAAAGTCTAAATAAAATACAGTAATCCCTTGCTTTTCGCGGGGATTACTTTCCAAGAGCACCCGCTTATCGTGAAAAACCATGTTGTTGTGTTTTGTTAAAAAAAAAGCCTAAAAATGCCTATTTTTATAGTGTAAACCCTAAATATGTCCCAGATATACTCCCAAAACACTTTAATTTCATTTAAAACTCAGTTTAATACATTACCCTTAACGAAAATATAATGGTAAGCCCATACAGACTATACCGTAATTCATGCACGGGCATTTTCTTTGGTATGCGCTGTCATTTTCTTTGGTATAAACAGGTAAATACAGTAATAAAT
>JBBIGA010006614.1:0-15504 GCA_037576975.1 Alestes dentex | reverse complement strand
ACACACACACACACACACACACACACATACACACACACACACACACACACACACACACACACACACACACACACAATAGTATAGTGACAGTTTACATTTGCATGAAGTTGACAGTGAGTGGAAGCACAAGCTGTTTCCATTAAACCACCTTCTCCAGAAGACCAAATGCAATCTGTGACACCTGCACCCTCTGATTGGCTGGAGCTTTAAATAAGGGGAGAGGGGGTAAGGTTTGATGCAGGCTGGAGCTAAACATGGCAGGGGAGATCTCCAGTGGTCTGCAAGGTGTTTGTAAAAAAGTGGCCAGTTGGGGATCATTGGTTGTTTGATATCTGCTGACTATACTGATGTACCTTGTATCCTTTTAGGTGTCCTCGTACAGAATTATTGCTGACTGCAGTCCAGGAAACAGAAAAGGTTGTGCTGTCGAGCTGCATCACTTTAACTCCAGTAGGGGGCTCCAGTGGCACTGTGGGTGTGGTATGAGGAGGTAGCAAAAAAAAAGAGACAAGGATCAAAGACATAAGTGCTACAATTTTACACCTGAGTCAAGCTGAGGTGGGTGGTTTTGCAGATACACTTTACACACACACACACACACACACACACACACACACACACACACACACACGCACGCACACATCAAATGAAACAAGTTTCCTAAATAAGATGAAAGAATTTGTAACAGTGCATGTCTGACAACCTATTAATTGTGTAGTCATGCAGAATCAAATTCTAGACTGTCCTTTAACTTTTCATCACTTAATAGTTTGTTAAAAATGCATTAACTGTTTCATCACTTAATAGTTTGTTAAATATCTAAAAATTTGTCTGGTGATGCACATTACAATTATAATTAAAATATATTTTTGTAGGTTAGTAGTAGTTTTGAATAAAAAATAACATTTTCAAATGGTGAACATAGTGTACATTTATTTGATTGAAAACAGAATACAGTAAACGTTCCAAGAGCACCAGTGTATAGTGAAAAACCGCATTGTTGTGATGTGGTAAAAAATGCCTAAAAATATTTGTAGTGTAAACCCTAAATATGCCCCCAAATATGCTCCCAAAACACTTTAATTTCATTTAAAACTCAGCTTAATACATTACCCTGAAAGAACATGTAACGGTAAACCCGTATTCGTACTGTACAGTTTACAGTGAACTCTCGCAGTGCTAGAATGTAAATACCGATGTTACCCCTGTATAGACTGTACTGTAATTCATGCACGCCCGTTTTCTTTTTCATGCGCTGTTGTTTTCTTTGGTATAAACAAGTAAACACAGTAATAAATTAATTTAATTTATGGTAATAAAAATACAGGGCTTTAAGAAGAACAAAATGAAAAACACGAGAACACTCGAGATGCTCCATGGGGGAAATTCTGGACTGCAGCTGTGTCACGGGGCAGCAGCCAATCAGCAGAAAGGACAAATAAATAGCGTTCTTGGATTGGTTACTTTCAAACATCCCACCTCTGAGTACAGCGAAGGATGCATCAAAGGGAAGCAGCCAATCAGCATCAAGGAGAAATAAATGGCGTTCTCGGATTGCCTACTTTCAAAGCTCCCGTCTCTGAGTACAGCGGTATTTCGCTATCCCAAGACATGTTTTCTTTCAGGGGCGCCAGAAGCATTTTTAATGTGAGGGGGACGCATCAGCCTACGCGTGGGGGGCGGGGTTTGGGCGTGGGTGGATGGGTTGCTATGTGCGTGCCAAGTATCGGTTCTTTTTAGGGCAAAAAAAAAGTTTGGAAACTGTTTTCTAAACTTTTTTCCTGTGCACAGTAGGGCTGACGTTACCTGCTCCAGTTTCGAGCAGCCTGTCTATGCAGTGACGATTCACTTAACTTGCATGCGGTGAGTTGGAGGCAAACCTGGAGAGGATTATCAGTGGTATGTGTATTCTCCTATCGATTAAGTGGAATGGATTATTTCGCGAAACAGCGCTGAGTGAACTAATATTTTATGTTAAATGTGGGGGCTGGGGGTCCAAACGAATAATTATGAAATGTGACGGGAACACGTCCCCTTCAGAGTGAATGGCGGTGACGCCCATGGTCTCTTTCCACAGTACCAAAACATTTATAGTTATTTTTTATATGGAAATATGGCTGAATTTACGTTAATATTGCTGTTACAAAATTAGTAAATGATATTTTTCTTAATAATTTAGCACTTAAATGTATGAAAAATTATATATTGCCACGAAAAAAGCTGTGAAGTCCGGGCTTCGTCCGCCATGACCCTCGTCCTTGTCCTGGGTTTACTTTTGGGCATGGTGCATAGTATCCCAGCACCAGGAGAGGGGGACGGACGAGGCCAGGACGTCACAAAAGAAAAAAAAAAAGTGATATCTGCAGTTTCCCCATTAGTGCGGGTTTCAGCAAACAATTATTAGTTGGGTTCTCAGCAAAAATCCGCAATGGACTGAAACCACAACTGCTGATCCTCGGTAAAGTGGGTCTTTACTGTACTGTATTTTTCATAAATATTAAGTGAATAACATGCAAATGTAGAAAATCTCAGTGTATGCCAAAACTGTGCCAATCTTCATATGCCAATCTTCATAAAATGAGCTTTATTTATAAACGTAGCTTTCAAAGTAGCTGGAAACTAAAAAATGTTAAGGTTTTATAAACTCATAGAATTTCTCATATATGAAATATGAAATGTGGTGATCAGTTTCTATGGCATTATATATATTATGTTTATTTTAAATGTAATATGCACTTCTTGAAGAAAAATAAAACAGAACATTTAGAAATGTTTCTGAATAGTTTTAGATACACCATCTGGTGCCCCTGGACACATCATCAGTGATGTAACCTGGGATCACTGGGGGTTTTGGGTCTTTCAACAATCAGACCCCCTCCCCCAGGTGACCCAGCTGGGGTTGATCAAGCCCCAGCTTGTGTCCAAGTAGCGCTACCCTACATGCCACGCCTCTCCTCTCTTGATCCACAGCCACCTCAGCGCCACTTGTGCTGCGTTGGTGGCCGACTTAATGGCCCTGCAAAGGGATTGGCCTGCGAATCCTCTGCATCCTACTTCGATCGGTTGGCATCTTACCCGCCAACCATTGCTCTGGCACTCCTCCACTAGCTCAGAGTACCTAGCTCTCTTTCTTTTGTTGGCCTCCTCCATACGGTCCTCCCAAGGAACGGTGAGCTCCAGAAGAGATACCTGCTTTGAGGCTGCTGAGGTAAGCACAATGTCTGGCCTTAGCGTTGTCTTGGCAACCGCTTCGGGGGAACTTCAACTACTTCCCCTGATCAACTCTCAGCTCCCAATCATGTGCCGTTGCCAATAGGCCAGGAAAGGTGTTTCTGACTGCTACTGCTGGCTTCTCCCCAGCTCTGATGAAAGCAATGGTGTTCTTTACTTGGCGGAGGCTCTTGCTGTGGCGAATCCCACTGCAGATGGAATCTGCTATGGCCTTCAGGACCTGATCGTGTCATCAGCGGTATCGCCCTTCACCCAGGGCTTTTAGACAGCAACTTAGGATGTGCTCCAAGGTTCCTCTCCTCTGACAGAGGTGGCAACCTGGTGTCTCCATCTTCTCCCAGGTGAAGAGGTTGGATGGACTTGGCAGCACGTCGTAGACCGCCTGGATCAAGAATTTTATCCAATGGGGTTCAGCTTTCCACAGCTCGGTCCATATGACCTTGCGCTCTACAGCTTGCTCCCATCTTGTCCAGGCCCCCTGCTGCCTCATTTGCACCATCTGACTGGCTCGCTTCTCCTCAACTCCTGCTCGCACCTCCTCAAGGATCAGCGCCCGCCTCTCTGTCCTCTGTGCCTTGTCATAGCAGGATGTTCTACCGCTGCCTAAGCCAGCTCTTCCCTGTGCCACTGTGCCCACCAGCACCTTTTGCCGTAGTCTTGACTCTGCAATGTCTACAGCCTTGGCAGCCCTCCACTTCCGCCCCATCCTGACTTCAACCCCAGCCTGGGCAACCTTTGGGTCACAGGACTCCCGATATTGCAACAGTTCCCTGGACCGAGTCACCATGAACTCCTCACTTAGGCTGCTGATGGGGAGCCTCAGCTTGTTGTTCTGCCCATACAGAGCGATGCTGCTCAGGCTTTGTGGCAGTCCCAGCCACCTGCGCAGAAACCTGATCCTCCTCTCGAAGCCTTACATTGTTGAAACTGGGACATCATAGACCAAGAGGGGCCAAATGATCCAAGGGAGTATTCCATGCTGATAAATCCAGGCCTTGTACTTGCCGGGGAGGCCAGACTTATCTACCACAGCTAGCCGGGTTTCCAGGCCTTGGTTAGTCGCGTGTGTTGAGGCTACATCTCTCAGGCTGCAGTTGAACACCTTACCCAAGCTCCTCACAGGTGTCTCAGTGAGTGATGGTATCTTGGTGGTGCCCAGTGAGAAGCAAAACTTGTCAGTAACCTTCCCTTTCCTCAGCATGAGGGACCTCGACTTGGTCGGCTTGAAGCTCATCCGTGCCCAAGAAATCATTTCCTCCAGGCCATTCAGGATCCAGCGGCAACCTGGGACAGATGTAGCTGTCACCGTCAGGTCATCCATGAAGGCTCGGATGGGTGGCTGTCGGGCTCCAGACTTGCAGGGCCCCCTACATTGAACTTCTGCAGACTTCACCAGCATGTTCGTGGCGAGTGCAAAGAGGATGGTCGAGATCATACATCTAGTGATGATCCCCTTTTTGAGCTTATGCCAGTCGGAGGTTGTTGATCCCAAGGAGACTCTCAGATGGAAGTTGGCATAGTAGTCCAGGATGAGGTCTCTGAACTTCTTCGGGATATGATGCCGGTTCAGTGTTCAGGCATTTGCAAGGTCCAGCTATAGTACAGCCAGGTCCCCCTTGTTCTCCCTGGCTTCCCTGAAAAGCTGTGTGACCACGCCTGTATGCTCCAGACACCCAGATACCTTTGGGATCCCTCCTTTTTGAACTGAGGTATCGATGTAGGAGTTCTTCAGGAGGTAGTCCATCAGTCGCCTGGCAACCGGGCTGAAGAAGATCTTCCCTTTGACAGCAGCGAGATGGTCCGAAACTGTTCAATGTTCTTGGACTTTTCCTCCTTTGGGATCCACACACCCTCTGCCTGTCTCCACTGGTCTGCTACCTTGCCCCTCCTCCAGATCACCTTCAGGATCTTCCAGAGCCTCTTGAGTAACCTTGGACAGTTCTTGTAAACCTTGTAAGGTACTCGACTAGGCCCCAGAGCGGAGCTTGCTCTTGCCCTTTTGACCACCTCCTGGATCTCCTTCCAGCCGGGCTCCTTCCCATCAAATTCCTGTGCTGGTGCAGGTGGTTTGATTAGGGTCTTGCAGGGACCTAGGTCTTGCTCTCTACATTCATTGCTGTAGGTCTCCTTGAGGTAGTGGTCGACCTCAGCTTTGGAGCAGGCCAGTTGACCACTGGACTTCTTTCCTAGCTGCTGCTTTGTGAACCCAAATGGATTCGCTAGGAAGGCAGCTCGCTTCCTGGACCTTTCCTTCCTCCTCCTCCTGTGCCACTCGGCTCTCCTCAGGCTCATCAGCTTCTTGCAGATTATGCTGCGTAGCTCCGCAAGAGGTCCCCTCTCCATTTCGCTCGCCACCTTGAACTGCTGCCTCAGGCTCTTCAGCTCCTGCCTGAGCTTATGGATCTTGCTGGCTCTGTTGTTCATAGTATAGGGGGGCTTCACTGTTCGCTTGTCCTCTTGGCTGAACCTCTCTGCCGCTATGCTGATGATGACCATGGTCATCATCTTAAAGCATCGTTCAGAATCCCCTTTGGCAGTTGGCTGATGTCCTGTGGGCGTCAGGAGCTTGCATCACCTGGGGTGACTCCGGTCTTGGCTCCTCCTTCGTCTTATCAGGCGTAGTTCCTGTGTGCTGTGACGCTGGCACCTTCTGCATACACTTCATCTTGGCCTGGTGGATCCGCAGGCCATGTCGGTTCTTGCATATCTTGCCACATGTACATGCCATAGTCGTTGTCATGTTTTCATTGCCAAGTGTCATTATTCTTTGGTCCGTCTGGTGGGATTCTCTTCCGCCCCCCCTCTCGGGAATCCCTGAGGGGTATATTGCCTGTAGGTCGACTCGTAGCTATGGTGGGTTCTTCCTCTCAGAAGATGCAACTCGGGATGCTACCCCTCATTGCCCTTGTGCCGTCTTTCCGAGCTGTCCGCTGTCTCTCCAGCTGTCACCAATCTCTACTTGGTGGTCAACCAGACTGTTCCTGGTGGTCACTGGTGCGTTCCAGATAAATAGTTTTAGATACGATACACCATTTGGTGCCCCTGGACACATCATTAGTGATGTAACATACAGCCAGATCTATAAACTGGCTGTATGTTATTCAGAGATGGAAGTTGCCATTAAGACAATGATGCAATACTGTTGTGAAATTTGTTCCACAATATGATATTAATGCGATTTAGGAGTCTCTGCAGTGTCTCGGACATTCTGACTCTCCTTTATCATTTCCACAAGAAAAGAATGTAGTTTGGTGCCACCTTGTGTAATTCTGGAGCAATGCTATCAGAGTAGAAATATATGCCAAAATAAAAGATTTAATGATTTTTTAAATGATAAAATTAGATGGATATGGAAATTTGCCGCTGCTGTATAAATACAATATTGTGCCAAAAAATATCGCAATACACTATCAATGGATGTACTGTATGTGTATGTGCACACCTCTGCTTCTGCAGTAACAGCCTCCACTCTACATTGCTGTGAGGGTTTGATTACATACAGCTGTAACTGCTTAACTAGTGAGATGGGTTTGGGAGAAACGTACGGTCTTCTCCTGAATAGCCGATGGTAGGAACAGGGCTGGGACCTTCGCCCAGGTCATTAGCGGACTGAACCTTGATCTGGAAGGCATTGAAGGTGCCGGTCTGGCTGACGATGAGTGGTGGATGAGGCACAGAATCCTCCTGCCAGTGTGAGTGCTGACTTGACATCTGACGCCAAAACACCTTGTACCTAAAGTGTGGGCCGTTAAAGTGTCTCTGCTCCAACTCCTGAAAGGATGAGACAAAATGTACAGCATGAAACAGACAATATCTCTTACTAAAAAAAACCCCCACAATCTTCTTGTTAAAAGCTCATACTGAAACTTTTTATGCCCCAAAGGTGCTTTAGAACAACTGGAAGGTTTGAGTGACATCACAACAAGGGGGGAAAGGGGTGTGGCCTCAGCATTATTGTGTATTACACAGCGTGTAGACCAGTAAGTACCACCAAAACACTCTAAGAGTAAGGTTAATGGAGGTGTACAGTACTATATAAACGTTCTGATCCTCCATTACTTCATGTTTTGCTTTGAATCACCTTGTTGGTGCAAAAATATGTTTTAATGCCAGCCAAACTGTTTTATATTTGGCATTGAGTAGATTAAATGAAAGAAATTTGGAGAAATGTTTTATTGTGACAGGCTACAAAGTGCTTAAAGATGCAAGGTGCTTAGATAAAAGTGTTTTGACTACTCAACATTCAGCACAACCAGTATGCTAATCACCACCTGATCATCTGGAATGATCTGGACCTGTTTTTGACTGTGTCAGGCCTTCTTGTGCTTTGTTCTGCTTGAAAGATTCATATGTAGGTCACTGTGTGGCTTAACAAAAAAAAATCCTCTGAAACTGGGAGGGTTCAGGGACTGGACTGAAAATGAGAGTCTTTGAAAGTTCTTCAGGAAGCCTAGAGAACTGCTTCTCAAGACTACATTAAAAATACAAGAAATCTGGACCTTTGAAAGGAAACTATGAAGATATGAGCGGAGGTTCAAGACTTGCACAGTACGGTATAAAAACAGTATTATAAATGTTGGTGTCCTTAAATGTCTGGTTGCACATTTGGTTAAAGGAGAGTCCATACATTCCAAAGCTGCTGACAGTGAATGGAAGACAATAGTTGTCAGTTTTCACAAACATTTTGGTTCCATTCACTTTAATTCACAGCTGAACTTCTCCTTCAACCCTTGGAACATGAGCAGTACCATTTGGAGGTGCAACAAATGGTAAAATTTTGTCATACTGCAAAACACCTCCTTATGTGAAAGTTCCCACAGTTTGTGTTGATGCTCAAGGTGTCAGACATCATGCTGAGGTAGAACCATTGTTTTACAAGTTGTTGTAGTTAAAAAACATGTAATAATAAGAAATGCTACTGAGCTCTTAAAGACAGCATCACATGCAAATGCCCATTTTTCTTTTTTCTGAAACAAACATAAAAAACACAAGATCTTTGAACCCGGGAGAACTTTCAGGATAGTCTCCACCTACAAGTGGGTGGGGAAAACCGGCAAGGGGAGGGGGGTCTGGAGAGCAGCTGAACGGCGGCGCACAGAGTGAAAGAGTAGCAAACAGTGAGTGTATAGACGAGCAAACACGAGTTTTATAAGATTATAAGATTTTAGCAGATTTTACCAGAGTTCTAAGGATTAATGCTCTGTGTTGGTTCTGTACCTCCCATGTGATGATCATGCTGTCTGGGTCTTTGGACTCACTCTTGACATGTCTTGGGTTCTCATCGGGTTCTGCAATAATAAGGAGAACTTACTGCAAACACATAAACCAACACAGCATGTCCTGTCATTTGCAAAATTTTAGACACCCTTGGTCGAACAGCCTACACTTCTCCGCATTTTACAACATAACCATTTATTACCTATATTTAACATAATTAAACATACAAAAAAACTTTCAAACTTTTAATAAAACAATGTTTTACATTTTTTAAAAAACATGTTTTATTGTTTCAAATAGGGGTCTAAAGGGATAAAAAAATAATCCAATTAATTACAAGCTCTTTGATTAATTAATCTAAATTAATCACACACATTTTGTACTGTAAAAGTGTTTACAGCAAAAGTTTTTTTGCACTATTCATGTGCAATAATGGTTACAATAATCAAATATATGACCTACTATGCTGAGGGAAAAAAAACTGCTTCAGCAAGAACAATGGGAGAAGCCCATTACTGTATGTGGCAAAATAAATAGAGCAACAGAGACCATTTTGCAGGGAGGTTAGTCAGTCAAAGGTAGACGTGCTCTGTTTGGGTCTGAGTGCCTGGTCCAGTGTGGCTGTCCGCTGGTATCGGGGGCTGTGCTGGTTTGGACTGCTGGGTTGGCTCCAAAATGCTTTGAGTTGAAGTGACATTTTAGACTTGATGTACTCCGATGATACAAAAATTTCTTATTGCATTAACTGCAGATAATGATCCTGCTATCACCCGTTCCATCTGTCCATTTTTAATTGTGAACTATCTGTTCACTGGACCAAGCAGCACATTCTCGTCTCCTCCTTCGTTTTACAGAGCTACTGTGGCCAGAACCAGACCAGGTTAAATAAATAAATCAGTAAATAAATAAATAAAGAGTCACCAATTATTTTTTGAATGCATTATTGATTAATTGGTAGAAATTAAATTTAAAACCCCTAGTTTCTAATGTGTTAAACTGAGCAGAGAAACAGAAACTGTGCTTTAAAATTAGGTGTGTTCTGGGTACAGGATGTGTAACAACTTTACTAAAAGTAATTGTTTTTAAGGGGGTTGTTCAAAACAACTGTATATTGGTAATAAAATAAGATAAATAGTGTAAAAGGTGTATTGCTTTTCAAACATTACAGTTTCAACAAAGAGTGAAAGTGGAGGGATGGTTGACATGGTAACGAAATGGTGGTGGATGGTTGTGAGGGTGTATGATTGTCATGGTAATGTACTTCCTAGGGGGTGGTGTATGTTGTCACGGTAACATACTAGCTGTGGGGGTGGTGTGTGGATGTCCTGGTAATGTACTTGCTGCGGGGTGGTGTGTGGGTGTGATAATGGGTGATGTATGGTTGTCATGGTAACAGCGGTTGGGGTGGTGTATAGTTGTCACAGTATTGTACTTGCTGAGGGGGTGGTGTATGGCTGTGATAGTATGTGGTTGTCACGGTAACGTACTTGCTGAGGGGGTGGTGTATGGCTGTGACGGGAGGCTGAAGGAGCTGGTGCCAAAGGCATTGACGGCTGCCACTCTGAAACTGTATGTGCAGAAGGGCTGGAGAGGAATTTCAGACTTGTTTATTTCTTCAGAAACTCTTTTCACCTCCATCCAGTTGCCTTCCTCTGAAAGCACATCCTCCCTTGCCTCGATCACAAACTCTACAACAAAGACACAAAGGCAGACATAATTATCACAATTATAACAAAATCACTTTCGGTTTGCTTTTATAATGTTTTAGTCTGTATGGTGTGTGCTATTAGAATACACATGTAAAACTGTCATTAAAAGCATTAGTTGAAATATATATATGAAGATATATATATTGAAGTGTCTGTTTACACTTATACGTCATTTTACTGGAGTTGTTAAAAGCATTTAACATGTTTATTTGTAATAAAATGTAGTTTTTTAAATTATATTTAATGCTGGGCAACAATTAACATTTTTATTGTGATTAATCACATGATTTTCAAATTGTTATCGGCAAAATTGAATAATTAATTCTAGTTAAATCTAGTTAATGACGAAAACAAGTTACCCTCAGAATCCAGAGCCATGATCATAACATTATCACAGGCACCTTCTGAGGAAAAGCAAGTTTTTTTTCTGAACAGGTACCAGCAGAAACATTTGTCTTTTATAAGGGAGCAGCATAAACAGTCTATTTTCAGTTGCAAGTCTCCCTGTTAGAGTGAGGTGAAGTGGTTGAGCACAAAAAAGCAATGAACTTTCAAAATAATAGTAATAACAAAACTGCATTAATGCGCGATAAAATAATTGTTGGCATTATGTAAATAATGTGTTAACGCCCAGCCCTAATTATATCATATCATGAGGTCAAAATAGACTGGAAAGATCAGTCTAAGCTGTGTTTGAGATCCTTAGGGAACAGAAATGTTTTAGTAGATTACCAAAAACAGGGCTGTTATTTTCATTTCCAGGGGTCCAGGAGACAGTGACGCTTCGGTTGTTTTTCTCTGAGAGGTGGACAGAATGTGGAGGATCCGGCTTATCTACAGAAAACCAGAGAGAAACTAGTCTGAGTATCTCTCTTTCTCGTTTTTCCTTTTTCCTTCTCTCTCTCTCACTCTCATTTAACCACTCATTCATTTCCTTCTCTTACTCACTCATGAACCCACTCACTTACTTAATCATTCACTTCCTCAGTCACTTTTGTTTGTTTGTTGTTTGTTTGTTTGTTTGTGACTCACAGACCACAGTGACGTATGCGGAGGCTGTGTCCAGGTCCAGGGAGGTGATGACATCACAGCTGTAGAGTCCAGTGTCTTTCTGCTGAACGTTTGAAATTTTGAGTGAACCGTTTTCAAACACTGTGTACCTGCAAGCACACAACACCCAACAGGCTGAGTGATGGGGGGGAAAGGGAGGGCCACCCTAAACACCCAGAGAGAGAGGACAGCTGTACTGAGTGATGGGGGAGGTGGGGGACAGTAAAACAATCAGAAATAAACTGCAATGCTTTTAGAATATCAAGTAGTTTTACTTGTCATCTGGCCACAATGCTGTGATTTTGTGGCCGTTCTTCCTCCACTGTACGATGGGGTCTAGAAGCTTCAGGTCCACCACAGAGTCGCACTGCAAAACTCCAGACTGACCACGGAATACCTCAAGGTCCTGCGGAGGGTTTATAATCTTAGTTCGGTCTGGAAAGAAAGAACCGAAAAAAGATCATGTTAGTAAACTTATGGGACCTATTACTTTACTTACTTTACTATATACATTAACTTTACTGTACATGTGGACACTGGTCATCAAAAGTTTGGGGACATGTATCCAAATGAAATGTTTTTAAAAATTAGCATGTTTGCAAGATACTTATTTCTTAAAAAATATCCACTGAAAATCCACTAAAAAGTCTTTCCTCAGTCACACATTTACACATTTTATAAACACTAAAACTACATATCTATATTATCCCCATCTATTAACACAAACCTTTTTTTGGCATAATCAGTGTTTGGATGTCTCCAACCACTGGTTTTCTGCCAACCATGCAATCACACTTTGCATCCTCTCACAGAAATGCGATCTAGTTTGTCATTTATGTTTAGATGTTGGATGTACATTTTTGAAATAGTGAAACATGGTAAAAAGTTTTTAAAAAAAGGTCTGTGATTTTTTTCCACATGTATCTCCTCACTTACTCAGCACCTCCAGGTGGGCAATGATTGACTGGTTGGAACGTTTGATCGAGCAGATGTAGGACCCCGTCTCCTCTCGGCTGGCATTGATGATCAGCAGCGTGCCGTTGGTCAACTGGGACATTTTAGAGTGGGACAGGACTGGTCCCATTGATTCATTTTCCCTGAAAAACAACACAATTACTATAATTTTGCATTCCTAACACTGCACTTCACAAAAGCTAATTAAACAAGCTTAATTATACTCTCTCTTTAAATACATACAAAATCCACACACACTCTGATACAATAGGTACAGAACATTGTGACATGTTTCCACAATAATTATACAAATATTCATAAATATAATAAAATTGCAGATCAGCCAGGGGAGGAGGGTTCCAATAAAGTGGTCAAGGAGTGCATAAATGACTCGAAAACCCAAAAATAACTTCAATAAATTAAAATCATAATCAATTCAATAAAATGTCATTTTTGTGTCACCAGCTTATCTGCGGCCGTGGAGAACCAAAGGCTCTGCAGTGGAGCCAAGCAGAACGTCCCTCAGTCAGCCTGTAGACCCGCTCATCTTCAGTCAGGATCTGAGGAGGGAGCTCTGAAAGAGAGAGAGGAAGAAAGAAAGAAAAAGAAAAAAATATGAATACATACATTTGTTGACTCTGTGCAGTGTCTGTAGATGCAGTGTAGTGTCTGTAAAGTTCAGTATGTCTGTAGACTCAGTGTAGTGTCTGTAGAGTTCAGTGCAGTGTCTGTAGAGCTCAGTGTAGTATCTGTAGACTCAGTGTAGTATCTGTAGACTCAGTGTAGTGTCTGTAGAGTTCAGTGTAGCATTTGTAGACTCACTGTAGTGTCTGTAGACTCAGTGTAGTGCTTGTAGACTCAGTGTAGTGTCTGTAGAGCTTACTTTAGTGTTTGCAGGCTCACTGTATTGTCTGTAGAACTTAGTGTGGTGTCTGTATACTCAGTGTAGTGCCTGTAGAGTTCAGTATATTGTCTGTAGACTCAGTATAGTGTCTGTAGACTCAGTGTAGTGTCTGCAGAGTTCAATGTAGTGTATGTAGTGTAGTGTCTGTAGAGTTAAGCATAGTGTATGTCTATGCACTGTATTGTTTGTAGAGCGCAGTATAATGTCTGTAGACTCACTGTATTGTCTGTAGAGCTTAGTATAGTGTCTGTAGACTCAGTGTAGTGTCTGTAGTGTTCAGTGTAGTGTCTGTAAAGCTATGTGTAGCATCTATTAACTTAATATAATGTCTGTAGACCCAGTGTAGTGTCTGTAGAGTTCAGCGTAGTGTTTGTACACTCACTGTAGTGTCTGTAGAGCTTAGTGTAGTGTCTGTAGGCTCTGTGGAATGCATGTAGAGCTTAGAGTAGTGTCTGTAGACTCAGTGTAAGGTTTGTAGAGCTTAGTGTAGTGTTTGTAGGCTCACTGTATTGTCTGTAGAGCTTAGTGTAGTGTCTGTAGAGCTTAGTGTAGTGTCTGTACATTCACTGTAGTGTCTGTAGAGCTTAGTGAAGTGTCTGTAGACTCTGTGAAATGCATGTAGAGCTCAGAGTAGTGTCTGTAGACTTAGTGTAGTGTTTGTAGAGCTTAGTGTAGTATTTGTAGACTCCCTGTAGTGTCTGTAGAGCTTGGTGTAGTGTCTGTAGACACACTGCATTGTCTGGAGACTCAGTGTAGTGTCTGTAGGATTAAGTGTAGTGTCTGTAGACTCAGTTAAACATCTGTAGAGTTAAGTCTACTGTCTTTAGAGCTTGGTGTAGTGTCTGCAGAGTTCAGTGTAGTGTCTGTATTAGCGGACTGACCAATGATGTAGATGTTTACGTTGATCAGGCTGGTTCCATGTGAATTGAAAGCTTCACACTGGTAAACTGCGGTATCACCGATGCGAACATCAGTGATTATCATGGTCCCACCATTAACGCGACGCCTCGGTTCGTAATCCGTATCTACAACACAGACACACATGTTTGTGTATACTGTATGTCAGAGATACTATAATCTAAACCTCAACCTGACCTTTGACCTCTGTAATACTACACCTAAACCTTACCCTGACCTTTAACCTCAGTAATACTACACCTAAACCTTACCCTTACCTTTAACCTCAGTAATAAAACACTTAAACCTTACTCTTACCTTTAACCTCAGTAATAAAACACCTAAACCTTACCCTGACCTTTAACCTCAGTAATACTACACTTAAACCTTACTCTTACCTTTAACCTCAGTAATAAAACACCTAAACCTGACCTTGACCTTTAACCTCAGTAACACAACAACGAAACCTTGTCTTGACCTTTAACCTCAGTAATACTATTTAGTGTCTTTTAGTAAATGTTACATGAGCAACATGCAATGTAGAAAATCTCAAAAGAATTTGACTGGGAGTGTGTGTGTTTGTATACAGTACTGCATGAAAGTCTTGAGCTACCTCTCATTCCTTCAAATTTTCCAGATATGTGTGGGTGTGTCTATGTGTGTGTGTGTGTGTACCTGCTAGATCCACTCCGTTGATTTTCCAGTTGATCTCAGGGGTTGGGATGCCCTCAGCCTGGCAGTCGATACGCACTGTCTCTCCAGGAGCGTAAATCTGACTCGGAGGCCTCCTAGACCAGTATGGAGCCGCTGCCGAGCCATCAAATAGAATTAATGAGCATGTGTGTGTGTGTTTGTATGTATGGGTGTGTGTGTGTTTGGATGTGTGGGTGAGTGTGTGTGTGTGTGTATGTAATAATTTGACACTTGCAGCATCAGTATTGCTCCAAATAAGAACACTGTAGCATTTTGTGTGTTTGTGTGTGTTATGTGTGTGTTGTGTGTGTGTGTATATTTGTAGGTGTTGTGTGTGAGTATGTGATTGTGTGTGTGTGTGTGTGTGTGTAATCACCCTCCACTGTTACTGTAAAGTAGTGTGTAACTGATCCAAACAGGTTGCTGGCGGTGCAGGAATACTCCCCGTCATCGCTTTCTGAAATCTCCTCAAAACGCAGCCAGCGGTCAAAGTTTGTCACCGTGAAGGAGGACATGGGGTCATTTTTACTCTGCCAGGTGATGGTGGGCGTGGGCCTGGAGCACGGAATATAATAAAACATGTGTGTAATGAGTGGTGGGTGGGTTCTGATCAAATTAATCATTGCATGAAGTAATGATGAAAATGAAGCCATGCTGAGCTCCTGTCGCTTTGGATCCGAACATAAGGCACTTTTCCACAGGTATACAGGAACCGTGCTGTACCTAATCTGTAATGTGATGGTACAGAAGTTGTAGCACACTTTGATGTTCCTGTGTATCACTGGTAACAAAGTTTCTGACGTGAAAGTTTATGGCCAGTTGTCATCCCAAAACCACGTCCATTGAGTT
>JBBIGA010006604.1:0-14179 GCA_037576975.1 Alestes dentex | reverse complement strand
TTCCCCATCTTCTAACTGGGGCTTTTACATGAAACGGAGGGGACTTTTTGTAAAGCTCTAGGGGTAGTGGAGAAGGACTTACTGTAGGGGGCTGAGAACACTCCTGCAGAACAACCCTGCTCCAGTCCGGTTGGGACCCCCCAGTCATGGCGACCATGTCCGGAGTTGTGATGCCACGCAAGACGCTGTAGAGCTGATCTCTTAGTGAGGCGCAGTCTCGTGATGAAGACCTGGGATTTTGGGTCAGAACTGCATCGATGAAAACACCAGTTTAACAGAGTATGTAAGCATGGTGGCTGATAATGAGGCTTAAAGCGGCAGTTCAATTAAAAAAAATAAAATAACACAAGTTTCACAAAAACCTTCTGCAAGTTGTAGATCCATTACTGTAGATCCACTACCTGAGTGGTAGTCTAACCTGGTTTAGGAAAACGTCACCTTTACTGAAGGAGTGCATGTAAAACTCCTACATACAAGGTTAACTATATTTTTATGAGAAGCCAACAGATATAAACGTGTCAGTTTAATCTAGAATGGCAATAAATGTGCACCTGCATTAGCTATGTGCATAGTTTACCACTGCTAACAAGTACACTGTCATCTATAAATATGCATTCGCTAATTCATGTTTGCTAGTTGGTGTACACCAAATTTTGATTTCAACAAATTTAGGGTAAGCTGAAATGCTCAACTTTGATTTCAACAAATTCAGATCACTTCAGATCAAAGCTATTATTAATACTACATGCATTGTATGTTTATGAAAAGATAGTTGTTAGTGTAGTTAATAGCTCAGCCATATGTGTAGATTATACCTGAAGGTGCAGCCAGTGATAGCATTTTGTGTGAACAGAATGGGAGATCGGTTGAAGGGGTCTGCAGAACACTCTCCTCCCAAGGACAGTCCCTGGACTGTCAGCTTACACAGAGTTAAAGACCATTAACCAGTCACTAGTGATAGATTCTAATTTCATCAAATAAGGTTGAGTGATATAGCAAAAATAAACTACAAGTCCAGAAGGTTGTAGACACCTGCTTATCCAATGTTTCTTCTAAAACAGGGAGTAGTAATCGGGAAGTTTGTCCCCTTATTGCTGTAGTAACCGCTCCTATGAGAAGGCAGGAACATGGTTGTGTGGATTTAATTGCATTCAGCTGATGTTGTAAGATTAGTTTTGGATCACAAACCCCAAAGCAACTCCTAAAAGTAATGGGCAATTGAAGAAAACTGTAAGAGGATACAGACTGGGCCTCTTCGCCAAACCAGCCAATCACTGGTGCCCCTATGGTCAAGCCCACCAATGGCGTACCAGAAGGAGGTGGTGAGGGTGTGGCCACCTGCAACCCAGTAATTGGAGATTTGTGATTAACTGCTCCTATAAATAATATGGAAGTACATTAAGCAGCTGTTATAGAGTACCTGAAATTGAACCACATGCTGTTGCTGTAACTGGGTGCCAAAACTTGCATTCGTCAAATCAACCTTCAGCGTTGCTGCGGTAATTTCTCCGGCTCCAGTGTACGTGATCACATACTCTACCTGAGAGAGATGGCATGTCCACTTAGCAGAGGAGATCACGTTATGGGAAAAGGTGTTTCAAAATCTACATGTGAATCCGTGCACTGACCTTTGAGATCACGTTCAAACATGAGCCATTATGCACAGTGGCTTCAGGCTGGGGGGAGAATAGAATTACTGGGATCTGCAATTGAAAAAAATATTGTCAGCCAAAATGGTGATTTAAAACATAGTTAAAACAAACAAAAAAAAAGTTAAAAAAATAAAAGTTGGAAAAAAAACCCAAAAAAATAAAAGTTGTTTACCAGTAGATTTGGAGGATTCACTTTTGAGAGACGTGGAACCTGCAAAGTTTCCAGACATTAGTTTGTTAGACCCATATCCTGTAAAACCAAATTTTGTCACCACTGAAGCACATGGTGATTTGGGGCATTTTCCCGGCTCTATGTTTGTGCACGCTCTTGGAGGACCTACCCTGAGGAGGCTGAAACCGGAGAAATAAGAACGAACACTCAGACCACTGTCTCTTCTACAAGTCTTAGCACTCACAGCTCGTGAACAGGAAACGGAGCCAGAACGTAGGAATTCTAGACGAGAAAGAGAGAGACATGCAAAAGCAATGTTCCTTCAGTTGACACTTGACAGTATGTACAAAAAAACGATAAGAAAAGTCTTTTCAGCATATGGTACTGGGCGTGCACAGCTAAGTTGATGGTGGTTAAAGGAGGACACACTGTGCATCAATTGCCAAAGTCACTGCACAGTAAGGGCATGAATGGTGTTTATCATCATCACTTATCTGCTCTCTGTGAGGACACATGCTGACTCAGGAATGCAAGTACAACTGGAGCATTTTGGCCTAATGCTATTTGTGAGGCTCTGCAGTGCGAGCAGTAATTTAAACTGGCTTCCTTCTGCATTCACACACACACAAAAAAAAAAAAACAGTCCTGAAAACTCAACCCCACAGCATTCCTACTCCATCAGAGGATGTTTTCCAATCTTTAAACCTCAAAATCTCTGTCTGTATCCCCATAAGAAGTAGGTAGGAAGTAACGGTTCCATTTTTCACGTGGACAACAATGTCCCTTTAACGAGGGAGAAAATGTCAGAACCATACTTGCAGGATTGCGGTCCATGCAGGAAGAAGATCCCGCCCCCGGTGATGGCTGTCTGAACATGCTCACTATGGATGTGTCACTGTAATATGTTAGAATGATGTCATCGACCTGTTACAAAAAAAAGATGTTTCTCTCCTGAGATCCCCTTTTAACATATTGCTCACCAAAAAACTATCCATACTTCATTTTAACATGATCATTTTGCAACCTCTCTATACCCCTTACAATTAAATCAGCTGCTTTAGTTACTGTCCCTTTAAGACTTTAGTTACTCTCTTTTCTGAGTGGCTGGCCTGTATTTTGCCACATTTAAAAAGCAATCTGGGCTGAAACGCTCATTATAACTTCAGCATAAAACTGCTGTAGTCTGAATAGCGGGATATATGCAAATCTGTAGTTTTTTCGATCACAAAAACAGTACATTGAAAAATGTACAGCACTGTACAGAATGAGAATAAACGGTATGCCAGTTTTACACTGTCTGTGTACCACATCGATCTCTTCCACAAAACAAAGAGAACTGGGTTTTACAGGATATTGGCCGTTTAACGTAGACCAAGCAGCACACCTTGTATAAGCTTGAGTTGCAGCTGAGGCAGGAGGAGGGCTCCTGTTGTGAGAAATGTGGAGAGTAGATGGAGAACGGACCCTCAGAAAGGCCAGGCAGTGTCTGTGCTACAACTCCCATCTCTAAATGTAGAAAAGACCTTGAGCCGAGAAGAACTGCATTTTCAAGAACTGCAGTCAAGAATTCTTATAACCATCTCAGTGTTCATCTTAAGATCCATTGCAAAGTTTTGGAAAGCCAGTGGTGGGAAATGAACCTTACCGTCCTCTTTCTGAATGCAGAACAGAGAGTCAGTGACTGTCACCAGCTGGGGGTCCACATTGGCTCGGAACATCAACCAGCTCTCAACGCACACACCAGACCTAAAATCAAAGTAACGCATATTAGTCATGTGGACCTTTTAAACAATTTCACCAAATGACAATGTAAATTCAGTCTGTAGTTTAATTACAGCAAGGAGGTGGGGGATCTTCAATATCACAAATTCAAAGGTGAGGTATTAATTATCGGTTGCTAATATTGGCTCAGAAATCCCATATAAGCCAAACCCTTGTTTACCTTTTCTCCTGCCCACACCCACTGAAAACAGAGCTCAGGTTGGCAACTTCACAATCCACCACATCACAGCAGCACCCAATGTCACAGAAACCCGGCGTGAGGTCACATACACAACCTGCAGTGATAGGAATATTGTGAAACATGGGTCATTTGAATCGAATATTTGATTTTTTTAAGGTGATCCAGTTACCAGGAGGTATGATAAAGGACAATGTGGAATAAATGCAATTTAAAATTAAAATGACAAATATATACATATATGTATATGTGCATATCATTTTGGCATAATTCAGTGGCTGGGATGTTAAGTCATTCAGAGTAGATTAGTGTGAAACAGTTTATTGTAGAGAAAACAGGAAAAAGGGAGATGCAACATCCCCAACAGTTTTTGTATGTAATGTTTGTCTGGGATGAACTAGTGGGAAATCTTAAAAAAAAAAAAAAGTTTTCTTTGAGGGACTACTTTCTCTCAAAACACCCCTCATGCACCTCTTCACCAAGAACGAGTTTTTAAAGATAAGTTAAAGACCAAAAGTTTTTGAAAAATAATAAAGAAACGATGATCCAGGTATCAGAAAATGTACAATGATGATAGTTTTCTGTGAGGGAGCTTCTAGCAGCATCAACTTTTTCATATGTCTACCTCCTGTTTCTACCACTATGAACAATTCTGAATTGCACGTTTCTTTAGAGTGGTGAATTTCACACCAGATTTCTCAGAATGACTTCGTTTACGTCTTCAGCAAGTCATCTTTGTGTTTAATATAAAATTAATGAAAATACTATATAAGATTATACTGGTTTGGTGTGGGTGAGTTGGGTGGGTGTTGTGGAGAAAAAAAAAAGTTTAGGAACCACTGAGTATTAGGGATTCTAGGAATTAGTGTGGTACCACTGGAGATTGTGATTGGCTCCGCGGTCACAGGGACGACAGTGGACACGGCACGGTCATCAAATCCTCTGGGAATAACACTTGGGATGCCTGTGTGAAGAGGATCCAAAGTACCAGCTGTTACCAAGTCATTTGCAGCATGTGTTGTTACCGCAGCTGTGGGATTATCAGTGAATGGATGTTCATCCCAGTCTGTAGGGGGCTGTATTGTGTAGCTCTCTGTGCCCTGCGAGTCTGCAGACAGTGGAAATATCACACCAAGTGCCAGGACCAGCTGCAAAACAGGGCATCGAGGAAGCATTCTGCAAATAATACAACAGGCAGCACTGTAGTCAGTATAAAGTGAGATCATTAGAGAGGAAAAAAAAAAGAGTACAGAATCATTAGTGTCAGTGTACTGTCAAGTCAGTAAGTAAAAGATTGATTCAGTTAAAAGGTGGAGATAATATAAAAATATAGAGGCAGTATATGATTAAGCAAGTATTATATATAATAGACTCAGTAAAAAAGATGGAAAAAAGAAAATGAGAGTAAGCATAAGATACAAGCAGAATCAGAATCAAATGAGTCTGCATAATGTAGATCCAATTATAAGCCTGAGATATTGTAAGAGTCGGTGTAACAGAGGCAGTCATAGACTAAATCATACTAATGTAGACTCAGTGACAAGATGGAGACAACCGAAGAATATAAAGACACGACCTTCTGAACGCAGTGTAAACTCCCTAGCCACCAGGTAAAAAGTGCGCCAAAATGTCCTTGTCAACGTCAAGCTGAATAAATGATTTGTCAGAAGTGGGATTCGAACCCACGCCTCCAGGGGAGACTGCGACCTGAACGCAGCGCCTTAGACCGCTCGGCCATCCTGACTTATGCTTCATGTTAGTTGAATTGTCAGTATAGGCCACAGCTCAGCACTATTTAAAGAGTTTTAATACACAATGGAAACAGAAATTGATGGACCATAGTGTAAAAGGTCTCAGAGAAACAGGCTGGAGTAATATTAGTCTAGAACAGTTGTTTAAACGTTAGCAAGAGAGAGCAAGAACGGCTAACCTGAAGGTAGGGGCACTTCATAAACCAGCCCCAAACAAGACGACATTCGGACAAAGCTGGAAATCAGCAGGCCATTTATCTGGCTGACTGCTGGAGTTGAGCTACTAAAACAATTTAACGTCCTTAACTGAAACAAGTTCAGACCACACAAAAATAGCAACGGCGCCGTCGTCAAGGAAAGCCTCAAGTTCCATTCGACCAATCAGTGGAAAGAAATCCTGTTTTTGATTATGACGCATTAACCGTAATCTGTCTAATAGCGGCGCCCTTTTGCCTTCTATTATGATTTATGTAATTTCTTTTCTTTTATATTAGTTTATTATCTGAATCGGATTTGTGCAATATACTGTTTAACCCGTGAACTGACTGAATGTTATTGAATGTGAATCTCATTATCTATCATCTGCTGCTGTTTTATTGAATTAATTTTTGTTGCATTAACATTAAACCACTTTTTCTTTTGTCATTTTACGCTACTGATCTGCTGGTAAAGTAGTTATTTGTAAAGAAAAATCATGTCCTTGTCATTGTGCGGCACTATTGTTCATTGTCTATACTTTTTTCTATTGTCTTGTCTTTTATTCTTTCTTGTTGCACTGAGCATGCAAAAGACACAATAATTTCCCTCCGGATAACTAAAGTTCTTATCTTATCTTATCTTATCTTATCTTATCTTATCAGTGTTATCCACATATAGGCTGAATTAAAAAGTGTTTTGTTTCACCAAAATGTGCTTTTTAATGTCCAAAGGTTGTTTTCTGTCTATGATGTCATTATAGGTCATTTTTGTTTTACACATCAGTGCTATTAAAGCAATATGGTTTGAAATGCTTCAACATTAGGGTTTTTGAAGCAACTGTATAGACTATAATGCATCTAAACCACATCCTACTATACTAAATGAATGTCTAATTGTTGTGTGTGATTTTTTTACATACTATTTTGTGTGTTAGTATGCTATTTGTGATACAGTATACATCTACAATTGCTCCTTGCTCCCTAGACTGTTACACAATATGGACAAAAGTGTTGGGACACACCTGTCTTTCAGGGTTTGGGCTAGGTCCCTTATTTCAAGAGAAGGTCAATCTTAATGCTTCAGTATACCAGGACATTTTGGACAACATCATGCTTCCAACTTTGTGGACACAGTTTGGGGCAGGTACTTTTCTATTCCAGCATGACTGTGCCCCACTGCACAAAGCAAGGTCCATAAAGACATGGTTGGATGAGTTTGGTGTGGACGAACTTGACGGGCCCGCACACAGCCCTGACCTCAACATCAATGCCTGACCTCATAAGACAGAATGAATGGGTAAAAAAGTCCACAAAAATTTTGTGGCAAGCCTTCTGAGAAGAGTGGAGGCTGTTATAGCTGCAAAGGGGGGACCAGCTCCATATTAAAGTCTATGGATTTGATAGCAGTGTCATTAGTCATTAGTACCTGTTGGTGCATTTGGGCAGGCGCTCCACTACTTTTGTCCACATAGTGTATATGTGTCCAGCAGAAATCAATCTGGAATTAAGCCCTAGTCCCTTTTATAAACTGATTAAGGCAGTGTACACTTTCTTTCCACTGATCGGAACTCATGATGTAGTGAACGAGGGAACGACAACTGATTTGAAATGCACCCACAGCTTCGGCCAAACGCGGTTGCTAAGCAACGTCAGTTGTTGAGGCGAGGAAGGCCTGCAGAGGAAGAGTTTAGATCGAGAAAACAATAAACATTTAGGAAAAAAAAGCACAGAAAGACACCAGGACATGACTTTGGAGGTAAGAGGTTTATAGAACTCGAGAAGAAAGTAAATGAAATGAAATAAAGGCGTAGCTAGAGTTTACTACAGTTACTCCAGTTCTCGGGCCCTTGCAAGGGCTCCCAGTTCAGTACAGATTTGATTTCAAAACATTACTCATAGTGTACATTTGGATTGGGCCCTAAATGCATCTCTGGCATGTTTGAAGTATATACTCCTGGTAGGTCTCTTAGATCTGGAAGAGCTGGAGAGCTGGTGGAAAAAAGAGCTGAAACTAAACATGGTGAAATAGTGTTTATCCGCTATGCTGTCCAACCAACTTCCTGGCAGTGTCAGATCTGCTGCACCTGTAGCTTTAAAAAGCTGCACTTTTAATATTTGTATTGAGCTTCTATCTATTCCTTTCTTTCTTCTATTATTTTTTCTGTTTTATTCTATTCTGTTTTAATTTTTATTATACTCTTGTAAAGCACATTCAGTGACCTTTTGTGTATCATAATGTGCTATTTATAAACTTGACCTGACTTCAATTGATAGATGTCAAAAACAAAATTGGAGTCAAATCTAACTGGTTTAAAACTGCCTTAGTCAAATAGCAAATGAATGGATGTTTGTCTGGCGATTTTCTGATTTTAGGATCATTTTTGTCTAAAAGGCTGCAAAGTGAATGATGTATAAGAAGTAGAAGTATCAGAAAATTGACCAATATTGCAAGTTAACATCAGTCACCTTGTTTCACCACATGTCAGAGAGTTCAGAGAGGCACTACAAGGTAGAGGTAGTGTTAGACTGAATCAGTAATACAGTAGATAGACAAAAGTACTGAGACACACCTGTTTTTCAAGGTTTGGGCTAGGCCCCTTACTTCCAGTGAAGGACAATCTTAATGCTTACTAAGGGATTTTGGACAACGCCATGCTTCCAACTTAGTGGCCAGTATGAGGAAGAACCTTTTCTATCCCAGCATGACTGTGTCCCAGTGCACAAAGCAAAGGCATGGACATGGTTGGATGAGTTCAGTGTGGAGGAACTTGACAGGCCCACACAGATCCCTGACCTCAACCCCATTCAACACCTTTGGGATGAACTGGAACGGAGATTGAGAGCCAGGCCTTCTCATCCAACATCAGGGCCTGACTTCATAAATGCTCTCCAGAATGAATGGGCACAAATTCCCATGGAAACACTCCAAAATGTTATAGAAAGTCTTCCAAGAAAAATGGAAGCTGTTCTAGCTGTGAAGGGGAGGGGTGGGGGGATAATTCGTCCCAATACTTTTGTCCATATAGTGTAGATGTAAACATAACTATCAGAAACAAAGTTGGTCAAACAGCAATGAACTGACCTTTATGTCAGGTGATTTTGTTTCTCATTTTGGGATCCTTTTGGTCTAAAAGCTTGGAAAATGAGTGCTATATACGAAACAAACATAGGATGAGAAGTAAAAGTATCTGAAAATTACCAATATTGCAAGTTAACATCAGTCAACTGTTGTTTCACAACAAGCCAGAGAGTTCAGAGAAGCAGTATAAAGTAGTATTGGACTGAATCAGTAAAATGAAGACTCAGTTATAAGAGATTCAGTTCAAGGCAGAGGCAGTGTTAGACAGTATCAGTAAAATAAAGACTCACTTATAAAATAGAGAAAGAGTCGCTATAAGGCAGCATTTAAATCCTGGAATTTCAGCATGGCTTACTACTCAGGACTATATAAACATTTTAAATATACAACAGCAATCTAAAGTTGTGGACAATAGTGATCAAACCTCTCAGAAAAGCAGGTTGGAGTAACGTTACTCAAAGAGACGCTCGCGAGCAAGAGCAAGAGCAGCCAACCTGAAGGTCAGATTTTGTTTGGCTACTGAGATCAATGTAGCCGCATTTTTAGAAATAAGTCAGTTTTATGGACAGACAGAAACTGTAAGTTCTCCTCACTCTAAAATGATATTTTGCATTATGTTGGTCAGTAACACCTCTGAGGACATGCTACCTTCTCAGTTGTCAAACAGCTTGCCAGAACTTGCAGACGAGGGCCTTCAGTGGACAAAGCGCAAAGTACATCCAGAAGTACCCGGCATCTCAGAGTCCGACACAGACACAGAGGGAGACGATGGCAGCGGATCTGAGAGCGATTCGGAAACAGAGCCGAACAGAGCCCCTCAAACGCAGAGCAACCTCCCCACCCGTGGTCCACCATCCTTTTCTGCCAAGAGACAGGACTGGGGTGCACAAACTCAGCCCACGGACAGTGACCTCCGCATACACTCAGTCCTGTGAGTGCAGGCCTTATTAAGGCCTTAAAAGAATAGTTTAATCCTAAAGTCTAATTTACCCCATTCACACAGTCAAGATTCAAGATTCTTTATTTGTCACATGCATAGTTATACAAGCACAACACGCAGTGAAATGTGTCCAATCCTAACTCCTAACAGTCCTAACTCCTGTTTTTCATTTATTCCAGAGAATGTGGCTGCGAGGTCATGACGTGTCAGTTCAGTGACGATGGATCACTGCTTGCTGTTGGGCTCTGTGATGGTTCCATCAAGGTTTGTGGTGGACTCCAAAGCACTACAAAGCACTGACGTTTAGGGCAAGGGTCCCTCTAGACATGGATCAGGAACCACTGTCCATGTAGAATCAAATCTAATATCTAAGGGTTTTATTCTAGAGTGCATATATATATTCAACGTGTTTTTCTTGACCAATTTTGTTGTGAGCAGGCTTTAACACTGCTCTGTGCTAGTGAACTGGCGAGTTAGAAAAGGCATTTGATTGTTGATTAATCCCCACAGCTGTACAACACGGGCAGTGGTGAGCTGACTCAGACTCTGAGGGACACCAGCAGCGTTCTCTCGGCTCTGCCAGTAACCAGCCTGCGCTTCACCCGCAGTGGACAGTCACACAGCCTGCTACTGGCCACCTGTGAGTACACGACTCACACCACTGTACACTCTTTGGTCAGATAGGACTCCCTTAGAACACGTGTGGCAAGTGACAAATGATAAATTGTCGTCACATGGCAAAACAGCTCCTCAAGTGGAAGTCCCCCCCAGTTTGAGTTGATGCTCAGTGTGTGAGATGTCATGCTGAGCTTTGTTTAGTGTTCCTATTTCACATAGAACCAAAGTTATTGTAATTCTGAAAAAACATGTCATCATAATAACCGCTTTATCAATAACAATTTAAAAGGGGTTTCAAAAATGCCACCACATGCAAAGAACAAAAAGGTTCTTTTCTTAGAAACGAATGTAAAAAAACCCCCCAAAAAACAAGTTGTTCGAACCCTGGAGAACTTTCAAGATACTTTCCACCCACAAGTGGGCCAAAAATGATAATATATGAAATACATTTGAATAATTATAAAACAATATTAAATAATTAAATGTTGATACACAAATGGATCTGCAAAAACAGCCCGTTTTGAATTTTCATGACATCACAAAAGCCAAAGCATTTACATACATCTGCCTTTTCTGCAGACAGACGTTTAGCTGCTGTTATAAGGACTTTTTATATGAGACACAGTACAGGGTAGCCACTCAGGACCGAGGTCATTTACGTATGTAAGTCTTTTTTTTTTTAATGTTTTTTGTAATCCCCTAGGACGAGATTGAAAAATGGTGCATGTAAAAGTGAGCTGAAACTTTTGTGGTAAATAAAAGCATGCAAATATGGACAGTGGGGAAACAAAATAAAATGCAAGAAAAATGGGCTGGAAAAAGCAAGCTAGCCCTGCATCCTTTCAAGCTCGAAGAAAAAGATGAGGTGAAATTTAATTTAGTTTCTGGGACAGAGAGGATATGACTGGCCTGTAAAAAAACAAAAACACTCATGAACACACCACGGAATTCTTCCTCTGTATTTAACCCATTCAAGTGAAGCAGCGGGCAGCCAGGAACACGGCGCCTGGGGAGCAGTGCGTGGGGACGGTACCTTGCTGAAGGGTTCCTCAGGGCTGCCACTAGCAGTCTTGGTATTCAAACCCATGACTTTCTGATCACAGGGCCAGCACTAGGCCACCAGCTGCCCCTAGGCCTGCTTCTGCTGTATTAGAGAGGCAGTGTTTCAGCAGCTGTTTACCGCCCTGTAAGGCCCCCTTATTCTTACAAAAATAACACTCTACAGGAAGCTGCTTTTTATGTTAAGTAACGGGTTTATAAGTCAGTGTGTTTGGCTCAGCAGTAATGCGGCCAACTGTGGAGTTCAGTCAGACCGGCTGCCAAAGACTTCCTGCTTGTATTGGCCCACTCAGACTTTTTTTGTGTCCCCTAGCAGAGCTCTTACAGCGTTATAAGAACATTCAGAGAGGAGGCCGAGAGAATAGAAGCTTTTAATGTCGTATAAACAGTCGGTGGGCGCCCTGGATCAAAGGCATTTAGAAGGATACTTTCCACCTCGACGATCTGATCTACTCTGGACTTTCTTGTAATCGTGTTATGCCTCATTAAAACACAGTGCAAATTCTGAACTGTGGCCTTTCTGACTCGGTGCACAGCACAGTGGTTTAACTATGTTTAAATGCCCCTGGTCAAATGATGGTCAAACTCTACAAAGAACATACCAAACTATAACATTTTCCAACTAGTTTTAGTGCACAATTTCTATTTTATGTCTATTTCAAATTCTATTTCATGATGTTTCTAACATTCTATTATTCTATATATGACATATTGGAAAACATAAAATGCCCCATCGTTTTCGCACAGACCGATTTGTTTAAATGTTTAAATCGGTCAGTAATTGTACATTAAAATGTGCAGAAGTGTGGATTCTCTGTGGAGGATGTGTTGCATGTCAGATAACCAAGGGTGAACAAACCTTTGCATACTGTTTTTCTCTTGTAGAGTGAACTTCAGGTATTTAGGACACAGCATACATAATATAATAATGTCTGCTTCTCTCTCGCTTTCTCTCTCTTTCTCTCCCTCCTGCTCCCTCTCCCTCATCCCCTCCCTCTCTCAGATGCCAGCGGCAGCGTGAGGTGTTGGTATGTGTGGGGGGGTCAGTGTGTGTGGAGCCTGAAAGAAACGAAGGATGGTGGAGGAGGAGGTGAGGGAGGAGTACAGAGGCAGACTCTTTCCCTGTCCATCTCTCCATCTGGAGAACGAGCAGTAACCGCTGGCTCGGATTCGGCCCTCCATCTGTATGATCTCAGCACCCACCAGAGACTGCAAGTCTGCAAGGCCAGGTACCCATTAAAACTCCATTTCCCATAATTCAGTACGGCATGCATTTACACATTGGCATTGTTTTGAAGCACCTTACACAATGTCCACTCAGTTCATTCTCTATCCACATGGTATTTTTTAGCTGCAAGGTTGGACTGTAGATATAAATATGGAGCTAGATGATGACTGGATGCTGGTGAAGTCACTATACACACTGCTGTAAAATGAAATGTATGGCCAAAATATATACATACACCCAGACAATGTAGATGTAACATAAATGCAGAGATGTGCTATGCTTTCCCACAACAATATCCAGTTTACGAGCTGTGGTAAGACATTTCATGTGCAGGTATCCATGTAAAAATGTTATTATCAGATCTATTATATTATAGGAACAAATGTAACTATTGGATCTTGTTACAGAGCAGCGATGCATGCAACTTTTGCTGGCACAAACAATGTGTAAATGAAGTTAAATGTCTAAGGCTATGCTAAGAATGAAAAAAGACAGCAAGGTTACTTGAACATTTAGGCTTACATTGAAGTATTCAATGAAAAAACACCAAAAGATAGTTAAGAAGCACACCTCAATCAGTACCATTATGAGGTACTGATTGAGTGATCACTTGAATCAAATCTTATTTAATGATGAAAAGTATAAAAACACTGCTGTAATCAGCACTCTCCTCTTGCAATGTGACTAGTTGGATGGCAAAACACTACTAAAATACGTCAAAGGTAATTTTTGCCATTTTGTTTGAGTGAACAAGATATTTTTTCTTTGAATTATTCAAGTTCCATAAACACTGCATAATTTCTCTTATTTTGATGTGTTGTCATTTCCTTTAAAATTATGCTTTAAAGAGCAATATTATTATTTGGAAATTAGAAATATTGTCAGCAGTTCTTATAGGGGCCTATTATGCAAAACTCACTTTAGTTATAATAGGTCTATGGGCTATACCAAACATGTTAATGAAGGTTCTTTGCACAAAATCACTCTCACATAAAGAGATATCACCAGCTTTATTCTTTACAGTTTCAGGCCCTTTCAAAACGAGCCGTTTGGACGCAGGGCCCCATGTGACGTCAAGAGCGGGCCAGTTTTCATAGAACCACCCCTCTGTCGAGACCCCACCCACTAACCTGTTGCTTGTCACCCCTTTCAGCAGCCATCTTGGGTCTTTGCAGCTTTATGTTGCTGAATTCAGCCGTGCCTGACCACTGCAGTGGCAAAAACTTGCTCCACCTAGCTGGCCAATACTCGCTCAAAACACAATAAAACCTCCGCAATTGGTTAAGGCAAAGAAATTAGCATGAAAATACACCAATCATGGCTTAAAATGCATGTTTTGTTCCTGTGGACATATACGGTAAGGCGTGCTTTGCTGCGCCCCAACACCAGACTTTCTTTACCAGCTTGGCCATGGTTCGGCGGGGGGGCGGTTGGGGGGGGCTGTTAAAGATCCGCCATTACGTCTTCTAGTTTTACGAGCACGGATAAGCCGAGCGCAATGTCTACCGGCACACATGAAGTGT
>JBBIGA010006585.1:0-15506 GCA_037576975.1 Alestes dentex | reverse complement strand
GTGTGTGTGTGTGTGTGTGTGTGTGTGTGTGTGTGTGTGTGTGTGTGTGTGTGTGTGTGTGTGTGTGTGTGTAAGGGTGAGAGAGAGAGAGAAAGAGAGAGAGAGATAGACAGAAAGAGGGAGGGAGAGGGAGAGAAAGAAAGAGAGAGTGCATTTGGGGGAATTTCTAGACTTGAATCACCACTAAGCAGGCGATTAAGCTGTTTAAATTAATGTTGACTCATTACACACAAAATACACACACACACACACACACACACACATTTGGACACAGCCATTGGATTTTTCGTCTGCAGACTGCAAGCTCTTATATCCTCAGATTTAAATGAATGAGGAAACTAAACAACACACACACAGGGGAAGCATTATATTGTTCAGGACACATCACTGCATGCTCCCTGCAAACACACACACATGCCAACGCATACAAACACCTCTTTCAGTTCTGCGATTATTTATGTTTGTGGTAACCTTCATATATATGAAATGAAATGGTTGCTGTTATTAGTTTATACATTTGGCACAACTCAATTCAAAATGATTGGTAGACTACTCAATTACTGATATAACAGCATTATATCTGACCAAAATGTTAATCATTCTGCCTGTACACTTGAATCATTTTCATGTATTTACAATGTGTGCTCAAATGCGTACGCACAAACACAAACAACAGCTGTGCTTACATTATAAAGACAAAAAATACGCAGGAAATGACTCTGAGTCACTTTGCTCTTCCTTTAAACAAATCTAACACACGCACACACAATTCTTTAAAACCTATTACAACTTCAAATTACAATTTTGATTTCAACACTTCAAGATGAGCATCTAACGCTTTTCTACTCCACAGAAAGAAACACACACTAACAACATGACCTCACACAGTGTGAGTCTGGGGCATTTCACAATACATTTGTACAGGGTCCCCTTTAATAACCATTAGCTGCTGTTTTAGGTACCGAATCTGTGATATTTGTTATTAAAGGCCAAAAACAGATGAACAGCAAGGATCGTTACAGCAAAGGCACTTGGAAAGCAAATCAGGTCAGCAGTGAGTCAGCTTAAATGACAGAGACAGAGAGAGAGACAGAGTGTAAGCAGTGACCGCTGGAGGAGAGCAATGCACACATATACACTCATACACTCTTCCAAACATGTGGTGCATTTGCGACTCCTTTTACAGTAAGAAAAGGGTCATATAAACTTGACCTATTTCTCATAATGAATATGTGCGGGGGGGGGCACGGATATGTCTGGCTGATGTGATCGGCACACGTGTGACGGTCTGCAGCTGCAGTGGGTTGACTCATTGTCCAGTGTCAGTTCAGCAGCAGCGGAAAGCTCTGCACACACTCCAAAGGGCTAAGCTCACTTCTGCAGCTATTCAAACCAGGGCTGCTACTGCCGGTTATGTTAGTTCTCAACCTGTTCTTAAAGCATTAAGTACTAATACACGGGCAAACTGTGCGCAGCCTTTGAAAAATCCCCAATAATTGGAAAAAGGAAACCTTTAAGCCTAAATACACAGTGGTATTTATACATAGATTTATAGATGGAGAGATCTATCTCATATATGAAACTTAACAGAAACCATTTCACTGGACTTCATACACATGAATGTTTCCACATATATATATGCAGTTGTGAGGTCCTGCTGGTATAGGCTTCCTCCCTTTCAGTAAACAAAAGTGCTAATATAGGATGGCCTAGTGGTTAGTGTTGGCCTGGCAATCAGAGGGTTGGGGTTCGAATCTCAACTGCTGAGGCACACTTGAGCAAGTTACTGTCCCCACACGCTGCTCCCTGGGCGCCTCGTTGGCGGCATCCAGCCGCTTCACTTGGCGAATGGGTTGAATGCAGAGAAAGAATTTCACTATGTGTTGTACTTGTGTGACTATGCATGTGACAAATAAAGATCTTCTTCTAATAGCTCCCCCTTGTGGAGAATGTTCAGACTGCTGAATGTAGCTTCATAACCTGCAAAATCCCTTTTTTTCATTTAAAAGTAATCGCTGAACTGATCATTAAGAATGTACATTTTCTGGCATGTCAGTTATTGCGTCCCACCTAAAAAACGGCACCTCTTATGCACCTTATATTCCTCATACTCTCTCAAAACAAAAGTGCAAAAGTCTAAGAAAGCAACAGCTGCTGAGTCTGATATTAAACACAGGCGTGCTTTTTCCGCAGGGCTATCCAGTGGAAACTCTGAGAATGACTTTGCAGAATGGAATGAAATCCCACAACCGGTCAAGTTAAGGCATGTTGTACCGCAGAAGAGGTTTCTTTCTGAAAAACTGAAGGATCACTTCAGAACCTTTATACATGCTTACCAAGACATAACTAGCAGCACCCATCCTGTGTAGTGTAGGTGTTAGCCACAACTATATTCAGAAATAGGATGTTCTTTAACCGGTTCTAAGAATATCTCATTATTTTTTCTTTGGTGGTTTTGCCATGATGCAATCCAGAACTTGCAGGTATTAACACAACGCTAGCGAAGGTTGTGATATGATGTCATAACCTTAAACACAAGTGTTAAGGTTTTAAGCAACCTTTAAGTGCACTCCGAACAAAACGCCAGCAGATATCTTGCATGTAATAATTGCACCTCAGACCCATTTTCTCCATCATTCTGATAATATTATCGTCTCTTACAAGTAACATAAATAACATGAGGCAGGTAAGTGCACTTGCTCTGTATATGAATGCTGCTGCTAAACTTCAACAGTGTTCACTCTGCTAAACAGCCAGACTACCCTTAGAAATCTGATTTCAAAAGCCCATTATAGAGCCAAAAATAATACTGTAACTTTGGTTATCAGAATGTAGTTAATAAAACAAAAGGCGAATAAACATCAGCCAGTCTGCTTACAAAGAAATGTGAATTAGCAATTAAAATCATGATTACTGTAATGTTTATAAACATTAATAAGCGACAGTCTATAGTATGATGCACCTGTGGGTATATGTTAATGGAAAGGCAACAAATATACTACATGCCCACAGACTATAGTGCAGTGGTTAACTATAATATTGGTTAACACTATTTTGTATAAGTACAAAGGATGTGGGACAATGGCAGTATGCAGCCCACTACAGGAAACATATGGTCACAACTGACATGGGTGTAAGAACGCACACCCACGCACAGAGACACTTTAAAATGTGATAACTCTACACTAGAAGCACAAAGTTATATACCCATCTACACTACACTCCACATCAACTCTACTACAATGAGAAGTTCTCACACGCATTACAGTAAATGGGTAGAATAGAACAGAATAGAATAGAAATACTATAAGCTTTATAAACTCATCAAACCAATGAAGTGAGGCCTGTTCCTGCACAGATATTTCCTTGGAATCCTCCAAGACAAAAGAGTTGACCACTTAACCTTGCACACATATTGGGTTGCTTTTCTCTCTCTTTTGTTCTCTCGCTCACTTTTTCTGTTACTCACAAACGGCCAGACAGACAGACACACACACACACACACAAACACACACACACACACACACACACACACTACAGAATTCTACAAATCAGGAACAAAGGCTGACCAAAGTCTGACCAAAGGCTCTGGTTCACCAAGTTTTCAAATGTATTTCTGTGCCTGTCTGTGTAAACTGCAGACAAATGTCTGCGTGAATTAAACGCTCACCCACACACACGTGGTAGACAAGTTATTCTCTCTGTTCCACCGTGGAAGAAACTTTCTGTACAGCTTCATTAAAACATGCACTCTATATACACACCATGTATGCATGCATTACATATATTACATATTCATAACTTCAGATAGCTAAGGATGTCATGCAATTATAGAATGTAGCATAATATGTAATATATAATACTGTATAATAAGGTGTCCCATATTTACCTATTTGTGAATGAGTTAGGAGGGTATGAGGTATTCGTGCATGTTTGTGTGTGTGTAACCAGCCTGATCCTCACTAAAGCCTGAGAAGCAGAACAGGGACCGCATTGTACACTGTGTGCAAGGGGGAGAGAGGGATCAAATGAAAAAAAGAGAGAAAAATGCAGCATATAGCGATGAGGGAGCAGAAACACATGTAAAGGAGGACAGCTGAGTCATTTTGTGTAACAAAGAAAATGATGACACACACAGACACACATTCAAGTATTATTTTACAGTACTTGTGAGGACTTACACTGAGTCCAATGTTTCTGCAGTAAAATAAGCCTTATATCTGGTTCATCTGGTTTTGCTACAGTGAAAGAGATTCTTTGATTCAAACGAAGCAAAGCAAAATAACAGTTCAGGCCAACAAACAATTCAATGTTTTCCTCTAGGTTTATGCTACAGTTACCAATCAAAGAACCTTTCAGATCCTCGATGGATCTGAGTTTCTGTGATGTCACAAAACCAACACATTTATATTTATCTCCTCATTCAGCAGCTTAGCCACACCTATTCACCCTGAACTTGTAAGGAGTGCTTCAACCCCGTGCTGCCTTTTGGGGCAGATGGTGGTCTAGTGGTTAAGGGAGCTGCCCCTATGACCAGAAGGATGTGGTTTTGAATCCCAGGACTGCTAGAAGCACCTCTGAGGTACACTGGAGCAAGGTAAATGCAGAGAAAGAATTTCGTGCTGTTCACACTGTGTGCTGTGATGTGTTCACGTAAGACAAATGGACACTTCACAGAATGGGCTGCTATACTATACAGCCAATCATAACAGAGATCATTAACACATATCATTCTTAAAGACACAGTAACAAAAACAGCGTGTTTCTAAGGGATAAACAGGAGTTGGAAAATGGTTCTGTAAGAATGATTCTGAGTTATATTTCTGGTACACAAACCCCCACAAACATCATGGAAAATGTAGAATATGGGACATTTTAAAACATCTTGGTGAATCAGTGCTTTTAAGACACTGGTCTTGGTCACTAATGCACTTTCGTCCCTGTTTTTAAGTCTAGATTAGTCAGCACTGAGGCTCTCTGTGCATAAACTGTGATCCAGAGGTTCCAAAGACAATCCACATTCCTAGACTGAAGCCTGGCAATAACCTACAGGGTCTGAGACTTAAAAAGAGCACAGCTAAACCCCCACACACAATAAGTATACCCACACACCCACAAAGGATGGAGTCTATTAACAACAGACAAAGCCAGTGCATTAGAGCATGCTGTAAACGCGCTGACTAAGGCAAGCCAACAAAGACACTTTCATTACACACCAATACACGCATGTACAGACACACACACACATACTGAGACGCTCATCACTTAGAGGTACCTACTGAACCAGGGAACAAGGTTTTGAACTGTGCTGTGATTGAATCTGTACTGGCCTGTCTGACTGAAAATAAAACTGGTGGACTCATCTTCTAAAATCACTGCAGCTTTGATTTCCTCACTCTCTGAAATGCGCATGGGCCACACACACGGTGGTAGGACCAGACATCTTTAAAGGGGCCATCTCGTGGAAGACCTCACTTTTGAATAAAAGACTTTGATGTAGTGTGTAATCACTCCTCAATCTCCAATCCACAGTCAATATATCAGTCAATAATAGAAAATAGCCACTTTTGAATTCACTGTTGTTGTGATGTCACAAAACCAACCTAGTTACATACATCCAACTACGTATAGCCACGCCCATTATTGCTGAAAGTAAGGAGTGTTTCAGCCCAGAACTGCGTTTGTTTACATACAGCAGTCTTAAAGGTACAGCAGGCCTGTTTGATTCTGAAGGAGATAAAAAGGGGGCTGGAAATGGCCATTTAACATAATCCTAAATGTTTTTGGTAAATAAACTCACACGAACATCATAATTTGGAATGCAAGTAGATTGTAAGACATGGTCTTTTTAATGATCTTTCCCATCCAGCCCACTCCCCTGTTTCTTCTCTCCTGAAATCTTCTGTACGTTCTCCAGGTTCAAGAACATTCAAGATCTTACTTTAGTCTGCATTTTCACACGGCAACTGAACTTGTTAGTTCATTCTGACACAGATGTCGATCTTTCTGCACTGTTTTAATTGTGTTGCCTTTGTCTGGTCTTTATGTGTGGTGTGTATGTGCTAATTGTTTTGTGTTGTCTTTTAAATCCACTACATCAAAATCCTAACAGACTTGTGGCTGAGGAACTTGAACCACATCTCCACCAGTCACAATAACATCTTCAGCTGTGGCATCCAGTTTATGAGAACTGTCTGTGGAGGTCTTTAGCCCTCTCCAGGGAGGGTTCTGTGGTTCCTGTCAGTGGACAGTAATTGGTCTGGCATGCCTTCTTATAGATAAGAACAGTGCTGAGACCGGGCCTCTTCCACGATAGTCAGGAATACAGCGGAACGCACAGTGCCATTACGTACCTCATATTTGCCCTCCCTGAGAGAAAACTCAGGGATTTTTTTCAAAACCTGACATACCAGTCTCTAATGGGTAACATGAAAAGAGATAAAGAGAGAGAGAGAGAGAGAGAGAGAGAGAGAGAGAGAGACAGGGAGAGAGAGAGCAGCAGTAACTGTAAGACAGCAAAAAAAGAAAGTAGAAGTGGAGAAAGTGTGATGAAAGAGAGACAGACAGACAGACAGACAATCAGAAAGAAAGCAGAAGTGACGAGAGTAAGAGACAATGGAGAGAGAGAGGAAGAGAGAGAGAGAGAGAGAGAGAGAGAGAGAGAGAGAGAGAGAGAGAGAGAGAGTAGAATAGTCGAGGGAGTCAAAGAATGACAGCAAGACCGTGAGAGAGTGCAATGGGACAAAGAAAGGAAGAAAGAAAGAAAGAACGAAAAAAGAAAGAAAAAAAGAAAGGTTGAAGAGAAGAAAAGGACAGTGAAAGGATGTCAAATGAAAATGACGGAGACACAGCAGGACAATGGAGAGAAAGAGAATGAAGAAAGAAAGACTACAAAGCAGTCGAAATGTCAGAAGTTGCACGAAACGGAATGAAGCCCCTCTTCTCTGCTGTGGTACCCAGTGCTCCTCATCTGCCTCTAGTTCTCAGCGTGCTTTCTCAATGTGTTTTCTATTATCAGAGATGCAACTACTGATATTATTATTGCTTTATTATATTATTATTGTTGACGCTACTGACATATTAGTACCTACTTCTAGTCCCTTACTTCTCTTAACGTCTGCTGCTATATTTTATAACATCAATCTTATTGTTAGTAGTAGTAGTGGTAGCATTAATATTATTATTACTTGTACCCACTTTATTTTACCTTATTTTATTGTTAAATCGTTTCTTGTGCCTTTTCAATGCATTGACAATACTGTACATACTCACGGTCATGTAGTTACGCTCATTTTATTTCAGCATTATTATTAGTAGTAGTCGTAGCAGAAGTAGTAGTACTTGCATTAACTCTCCTTTACCTTATTTTCTTGTTAAATCTTTTACTGTTACGTTTCAATGATTTGGCAACGCTGTTTATGCTCATGTCAGTAAAGCTCTAAAGTAACGAAGTGTTTTCTGCATCTGCCGCTCTACTATCAGGGGCTCTCAGACAGAACCAAACCCCCTCAGACAACCGAGATAACCCCACCGACCAACTTCAGCTGCATCAGGACTGCAGCGTGCTAATTATAAAACACATTAGAGACACTCTAATAAACACGACCTTCATGAAGCTCCATCGCGGTGGTCTTACCTTTCGCAAGGTTTCCTCTGGATCTTTCTGTTAAAAGCTGGTGAGAAGCGTCCTCCCTAATCCACAGGATGCCCGGCTCCGAGTGCGTGTCTGTCCGTGGATTTGAGAATATATATCTCGAGTAGTGCAGGGGAAGGGGCGGGGCTGATGATGATGGTGATGATGGTGATGGGCGGAGTTTCTGGTGAAGTGCGTGGTGTGTGTGGAGTGTGTGGGGGTCAGCCTTCTCTCAGCATGCCACGGTATCAGTGCAGGTCCATTAGGATGTCTGTGTGTAGTGAGTAATACACCCTCAGTGATGTAATCTACACTGTGTTTTCGTTCCAAGCTCATTACAAGGAACGTGTGAAGCGGAACATGAAATAACACCCAAGAGCCCCCAACAGTTCCCTTTCAGCAAGTGCTGTACATTCCTCTGTATCTGTTACGATTTGTTTGATATCTGTGAAACCAGTGTGCACAAAAGGGGTAGTTTGAGCAATGCCATGGGAGAACAATGTTGGAAAATGAGAAGTTTGAGTGTGAAGAACATTTTAAGTGTTATACATGACATTATGTGAAAGTTCTCTACCAATTTAAGAATTATTCCTAGCCCCTTTGCATTATGTGGAGGTTCTTTCAGTTTAAAAAAGGTTTTTCCATACTCATCCATCCCATTAAAAAAGTTCTAGGGCCTTGTCTTAAAGTGGGGCTTGAGGACTGTCAGGGTTCTTTTGTTATGTTTTAATATTTTTTTTTAAATGTCATGTCATTGGTGCCATTTTACATCCAAGATCTTGAGTTGTTTGTTTATTTGCTTGTTTTTTTTTTTCATTTTGAGTCAATAGACAATAAACTTGAACATCAATCAGTTACCTCCACTCATTTACTAACAGTTGAATTTGGGTGGGCAATATGGCAAATACACCTTTAGATATATGTATCACAATATTTAGTTTTTGTTGAAGCTGAATAGGTTGTCATAGACAAAAACATGTAGTAGAGCCACATTTCTAGTCAATCATTTTTTCAACTTTTAACAATCTGAGCTTCCTACAAAAAACTGGGCTGCAATAAATCCACTTATAGTTATGTTCTCTTTATGATGAAGCAATTGGCCAGTGTTCCGATAATATTTAACACTAAATCATTTACTTACTATACGTAACCACTTTTATTATTTACAGTTATTTGAAGAGCTACATATCGCCGTCATTTGGGCATCCATGAAACTTTTTTCACATTGGAAGGGAAGAACTGCTTCAAATGCTTACAACAAATAAACTGTATGAACACAGTTATTGTCTTTTAATTTACTTGTGCTACCTGTTGTGCCTGACTAAATATGTTTTCCATGATCATAAAGCTTTTTATCCAATGGCAATGGCTGGAAAATATCAAATACAGACACTGTAACTGATTTTCTGTGCAAAACAAAAATTCTAAGTTGTTAACTTAGATGTTGTAACGTCATAATGAAGGGATTCATAAAAACAGCAATGGTTCAAAATATTATTTTTACATGAACTTACATTACGAGATGTTTTTCCTCTAAAGTCACCATGTTGCCCACAGTAATGAAACACAATATTCAGCATAAAACTACCCAACCCCCAATTCACTTCAAACGCAAGTGCTAACAGACAGACATGATTCAAAACGTAGATCGAAGAGTAAAGTGCACTTAAAATATTGAGCTTAAATCAGGATTGCCCTGATTTCCTTTCTTTAACAGCCCCTCTTGTGAGGTTCTTAATGAGATAACATTTGGATTAGGTATGTTAAAGTAGAGAAAACACTATAACGTTCATGTTATAGTAATGGGCCTCCAGGACCAGGGTTTGGTAAAAGTGCACTTTTCACTACACATTGTCTTTTCTGATTGCATTCCACATTTCATTTGTGTTGAGCTGCTTTACACATTTGTATTTAGTTCACCATTTTTGACCTTTGTCCATGTTAGGCCATCAGATTTTCTCTAATGTACTGTCTGTCCATTAAGTAGTTTCTAGAGGGTTTTTAGCTTGAACATTTTGGGGGAAAAACTTTTATTGTAGAATCTCTATGTTATGTAGTGGTTCTTTTTTATTTAAAAAGTCTCAGTCAGATCTGTGTTTAGTTGCTGATCTACTGTACATAACTGCCCATCCTGCCGGTTTGAAGCTGGGGCAAGATTGACCATGATCGTTCCTGCTTTCCAGCCCTCCGGACCAGTTAGACCACCATGAAGCCATCAGTTTCCTGCCGCGCCAGAAAGTCTCACATGTGAGCCCTATTCACCCTCCAGATGAGACTGATGTTTGCATAGACTCTATACAGTCCTATACACACTACTGTGCAGAAGTCCTGTCCAAACCATTTATCAGAGCAGTAAAACATACATGAAGTTTTGTGAGCTGATTCGAACAACACAGGTTCGGTTCCAGATTTCTCCCCAATGCCTCCAGCCTTTACCAAGACTTGTGAAAATCATCAGCTCCTGATTTAATCCGATGAAGTGTTGATCGAGCCGAACCAGGTATTTAGGTATTTGATGAGAACTACAATGTAATACTGGACTTCCACAAGGAGAGGTTTGGGAATGACTAAGCAATCACATAAAATCACTGTATACTGTAGTAGTATTATCCATCCATTTTCTACCCTGTATTATTTGTATACGTTTTTATATAAGGTTTTAAAAGCATATACTGTTCAGTTATACGTGTTTGAAATATTTTCTTAGGTGTTTATGACATTTACATTAGACTATATTTTTTACATGTTACCTTACACTTTGGTTCATCTGTGCTCTCAGAGAGCATAACATGAAGGGAGATGGCACAGGCCTGCACTGCATCAGGCATTACATCTTTAAAGCACTTAGTGGCTGTCTCAGTGTTTGCATTCAACCAGAAAGTGACACAATCACTCTGTAGCCCCCTAAAAACCCTGTCAGGGAAGTATTTAAGCTGTTTTCATTCTCTTTCTAAGTTATTCTGAGTGTGCTGGCACTGGAACTTCTCTGTGGGGTCTGGTCTGGTCTGGGTGTGGAGCTAATGAGAACTGTCTCCATATTTGAGAAGGTCATAGCCAGCTCCCATCTGTGTGTAATTAAAGAACAGTTTAAGCCAACAAGAGGACAACCAACAGACTACTGGTACTGGTACCATTGCCAGGTCTTCTTCACAGTGCTCGTCTAGGTAACTGTAGGTAATTCTCCTACCTGACAGGACCTGTTTGTCTAATAGTATCCAGACAGCTCTTCTAATGAGTGAATTTAGCTGTGTTAAGGATCCACTGGTTTCACAGGCGTGCCCTTAGAATGAAAAAGCAGCCATACATGAGTCTAAGGTCACTATGTCCAACACAGAGCGTCATAGGGGTAGTGTTTCTGTGGAGCAGTGAAACTCCGGCGTGATGGAGCATTATAATAGACTGGATTTTATGACCCAAAACAAATCATCCAACATCAGTACCTCACCTGTTTAATGCTCTTGTGGCTGAATGCAATCATATCCTCACAGCAATGTCACAACTTCTAGTTTAAAACCTTCCGAGAACAGTAGATGCTGTTACAAGCAAAACAGGGACAAATTCCCAGTAAATATCCTTGTTTTAAGAAAAAAAATAAAGTCATTAATGTGTAACTAGAATATGACTAAGCTGCTAAGGAAACTCTCCACGATGTGCTTGATGACAATACAGTATTAATGGACAATATTTTCAAAATGACCATTTCAGTGTTGAGTGAGTCAGGTATATTTACACTTTAGATTATGTTACACGAGGAGTATCACCCTGCATCATTTTGCAGTACGCACGCTAACAGGAAAAGGTTGAATAAACACAGGGAAGCAGTTGCGGGCGTTTTTTACAGGACACCACTTGGATACCATCGTCATTCATGCGATCAGTCAACAACCAGAGTAATCAGCATCATCACTGGACTATCTTTCCCATTCGTCACAAACAGAAGTGTTTGAATGCATTTTTCAGATGTGGTAAAATCCTAAACCGGTTCATGTTGTTTATCTAAAAGCTTTGGGTTAAGTAAGACTGATTTGTTTTCTTAGTGTTTGTCCACTCACCATCTGGAAATGTCACAGAGGTCGACCACGCAAGCCACCGTCATTAGCATCACAGAAACCCTGCGTGATTGGGATACTTGTTCGGCCACAATTAATTATTGTCCGTAAATGATCATTCATTTCACTTTCAAGTTCATGTTGTCATATATGCTCACAATGACTCATACAATGTCATAATGAAATTCCTGGACTACAGTAGCACAGCATACAACATAACATGCCTGCACTGTAAGGAAAAGGCCACTGTACAGGCAGATGTTTGTCCCACCTGGGCCTATAGCCAACAAAACGGCCCTGGCATTTTGGGGTAGAGCGGCCCACCACATACAAGTATTCACACTACCCATCTTTGCGCTCCCATGAATGTGTATACCTACAAAGTAGTATTCAATAAAATTAATATTCAACAAAGTAGTATTCAATGAATTGTGAACTTACCCAGTCAAAAATGATGCAGCTGAATCTTTTAATGAATATTTGGGGAAAAAAGAGAGGGTGTTCTGGATGTGTGCATGTGTGACAGAGAGAGAGAGCGAAAGAGAGAGAGAGAGAGAGAGAGAGAGAGAGAGAGATTTTACAAAGTGTGGATGTCTGTCAATTGTTCATAAATACCTACAGAAAAGCTGCCTCTAACACCATGCCCCAAAAGTTCCCTTCTACTCACCCCACAACTGAAAATAAATAATGAACTACTGTCTCACTGTTAATGTTAATGAATGGTGTTTAAAAAATAGTGTTCTCACTTATATAAGACAATTTAGTTTAGAATGGAAGACATAAAAGAACTAACTTAAATGTATATTGTTTTATAAATAGTCGTTCTCCTAGCGATAACACTGACAATATCATTAGCTTATTTCACCGGACTTCATAAATGTAACAAGACGAACTAGCATGGCCGTAAAAGAGATGTTTTATGGTGTGTTATCACCGTAACTTTCCAAACAGTTAGTTTTTATCCTACCACTAACTGTCTTGTATGGCACAGATTTACCAAGACTGGTAATGTTTGTAATTTTGGCACATTTGGCAGCGTCTGCCTGAAGTGCCAATTCAGTTTCTCTGCACCTCCTTTACGTTCTCTCTCCATCTCATCCACTGACACTGCACACTGGCACAGAGCCATAAGGAGGAGGTGTTTAAAGATATGATTGGGCCAGCCCTGTGTCAGTAAAGAAAAGAACCAATGTGCCGCAGATAAGTGTTTCAGGGGCTGGTGGTCAGGAAATAAACTCCTGTGCTGACTTTTTTTGACGAATGCATCACACAGGCACAAGGACCAAAGTGAAAGTGGTGGTGTTTAAAAATTTGATTGAGCCTGCCCAGTCACTTGGGCAGCCAATCTACGAGTCATATAGGCCGGTCAGACCAATAAATGAATAAGTAATTGAATAAAGCGTGTCCCAATTAGCACGTCGGCCCACCGGGAAAATCTCCCAAAACATCCATTCATCCATTATGTGAACTGCTTATCCTTAACCACTTACAACTTTTCTTTATTTAAGCAGACATTGGTTTAGTTTTAGATTGAGATGTGGAAGATGCAGGTAAGGTTCCAGTTGTGTTCCTTAAACAAGTTTAAGTGTACAATACATTCACTTTCTAAGAATAAGACATATTTTCTTTTTTCTTTTTTTAATTCCAGGGTGTATAGTATCAATGCGATATTCAATATTCAATGCGATATTCAATGTTTGCTGTTAAGAGCCCTGCAGCTTTTGGGAAAAGTTGTTTTGAGATGTATGGTGGTGAAGAGTAATTTAATCTAATCTCATGATTCCAGTGGAGCACACTGAAACTTCTGCTGGGAACTGAACGGCAGGACTGTGCCAATGAAGAGATAAAATCAGTGTGGCATAAGATTTTGATGCTTGTGGTTTGGCAACAATATCACATGCATATCCTCTACCAGAGCAAAATCTGCAAAGGAAATCCAACTTTGAGGGAAAGGGGTCATTCATTCAAGTCCACACAGGGTGGTAGCAACAGGAAACACGCACTAGTTGACTCCATTCGGAAATGAACGCATGGGCACAGCTGCAGTGTGTGCTGAAAGATGGTGAGTGGGAGCAAAAGGAGGTCTGGCTCTCGAAAACAGAGCATTCTGAACTACAAAAAGGAGTGCAGTAGTATCGATCAAAGACCAAAGAATCATATCAATCACAGGCTAACCAATCACAGGCTAACTAATCATTAGTTAACCAATCACAGGGTAACTAATCACTGGCTAACCAATCACATGCTAACTAATCATAGACTAATCACTGACTAAACATTAACTAGTAAGTCACAGGCCAACCAGTCATAGAATGGCTATTATGAGTGTTTTTTTATATTATCGTGTTTCTCCGTTCATAGCAGTAACCTTAGTAAAGGGCATGTACCTATTTTACTTTGCTTTATTATTTTAGCTATTATACCATTAGCTGGTGGCCTAGTGGTTAGGGAGTTGCCGCTGCAATCAGAAGGCCACTGGTTTGAATCCCAGGACTGCCATTGGCACCACTGAGATACCCTTGAGCAAGGTCCCGTCCCCACACACTGCTCCCCGGGGGCAGCTCACTACTTTACTTGGTGAATGGGTTAGATACAGAGAAAGAAATTCACATTGTTAGCACTGTGTGCTGTGCAAGAGTGTTTACACGTGGCTATAAGGGGTCACTTTACTTACTTTGTCCTGACATTTACCAGGATTATATATAAAAAAAAGACATCCATTCAATTTCAAAATGCTGTATTCATTAGTTAATTCTTCGAGTTTTAAGGGTTGAAAAAGACATGAAAAACTGCTTTAGTGACGTATGTTCAAGTAAACAGCAGGACTCTGATCACAGAAACTACAGTTTTCGTTTCTTTTTTTATCCCCACCCATATTCCTACAAATTTGGAATCCAGGGCTATGATTGGCCAGAAGAATCCTATTCCCCGCTAGGACTGGCTAAATTGCAGAGACTTAGCCAATCCCAGTGCGTAGGGGGCGGGAGTTGTTTGAAAACGGGTGGGAAAAGAAGAGTCTTTCAAGATATACGGGAAGTGACTCTCACTTTTCAGCTTCAGGAAGTAGAACTGGTCTCTGAACGTGTCTGTTTTTAGGTTAAAATTCTTAAACACAGTTGTACACAACTTTATACTGATGAAGGAAAAAGGTAACGTCTAGGAAAATAAAATATTGCATTCGTAGGCGAGTACACACCTCCAATTCCTGAGAAGGGAAGCTGTTCAGTTGGTGAAGGTAAAGTCCCCACTTTATTGCTTTCTCCTTATTTCAGTAAATTCAAGTAAATTAAACACCTGGTTTATAGTCACCACGGCAGAAATGAGTAGAAGTGATCATCCTAATGATTTTCATCACTGTTCCTACTGTTTACATGTGCTCTCTTTGGCTAATGCCGAAAAACAAAACAAAACAAACCAAACCAAACCAACAAGCTCATACAAACCATCCCATCCACCTTAAACAACAGTCATGCATGTGTTCGTTAAATAAGATATTGTTTAGGTACATTAGCCACTCAAAACAGTCAAGTCTAGTGATTTTCTTTGGGTCTTTTAGCTTCATTTTCACTTTATCAGTTTCCTGTTCTCTGTGTAGGTATGTCCAGTGCGGGAAATAATGATATGATCCCCAGCTGAATTTGTAGGTTTGCTGATTTACAAAAAAATGGACAGTCTCTAATTAATAAGGTAGTTTCATTTTTATGGAGAGAGACAGAATATCAACCAAAAATCAAGAAAAAATCTGTTACATAAAAGTTATACATTGATTTGCATGTCGTTGAGTGAAATAAGTATTTGATCCCCTACAACCCAGCCAGACTTCT
>JBBIGA010006566.1:0-15507 GCA_037576975.1 Alestes dentex | reverse complement strand
AAGTCGCTCTGGATAAGAGTGTCAGCCAAATGCCCGCTTTACACTTTACACTCCTATGCTCATTCATTTGTGAGGATGGCCACCATTACTGCACCCTGAGGTAAACCACATGCAGTGGTATATTTCTAGAGATTCCACTGTCTCAGCTGAAGTTACCACCAGCCCTTACATAAAAGACAGAAAGCAATCTAGATTCTGGGTTTCTAAAATTTGTTCAAGCTTTGGGATACAGACAGATCCTGGCATTGAACCCAGTCCACCCACAACATATGCACTCCTATAAACACTGCAGTGCGTTGCAGCCAGCCGTGTGGGTGGAGGTTCAGTGCTGACCCGGAGTGAGTTTTAAAAGTCTTCAAAAGGCATGATTCACACTAGGAGAGTTACAAATGGCTGCATTATAAGACAAATGAACTATGATACTGACCAATTCACAGACATTTGATTGATTCTCCAGATGGAAACGCCTGTTTATCACTTTGCAGAAGCGCCTGCCGTGTGGGAAGGCAAAATGGTTCAATATTGCTGGTTGCAGAAAATAAGCAGAAGAAATGTTCCTTGAGGCTTTTGTTTTCAGCGCTCGAATGGAGGCTAACGCTGATTATTATAGCAGATTTAGCTCACACAATGGTGAGACCTCGGACCTTCAAATCAATCACTGCAGAAAAATTAACCCCCATGACCAGACCACACGAACAAATTTAAGGCCGTTTTGGGTAAAATTGAAAACACCAGAGATGAAGATAGGCATTAAGGAGACATTTACTAGCCTCATATCATAAAGGTGCAACATGTGAGGGGTAACAAATGCTGTGATGTGCCTCAGCTGAAAAGAAAATGACATCAGAGTCTCAAACTGAGAACTACTTTGTGGATCTGATCTTAGACCACATTCGGAGATGATCGTTTTTTTCCAAAAGATGTTGCATTTTATTATGATCCATCAGCAAATGCCTCATTAGGAGTTCATTAAAATCTCATTATGTTCAGGTGTTTCCTCACTAGAAAGACAATTCAAGCTGGGAACCAATAACACATCACTGGATTTGACTCTCCAGGTTAAGATTCATGCCATTGCTTTACCGCCCCACATGGTGGAGTCAGGGTCCTCTGATCCTTAGATTTAATGTATTACTTTTAATTTAATTGCACATTAAATGATATGACATATGCCACAGTGGCCAATAAATATAGTCAATAAATCTTGACACGATATCCTCTATTCTTAAATGAATTAGGGGTTGGCGATATGGCAAAAATATAGTATCACAATTCTTGAAGAATTTTAAAGCAGCCATATTTGAAAGTAACCTCCAAAAATATGAGTACAAAGATTTTTAGTCAATTCTTTCAAAACTGCACTTAATTTGATTCGACATGACTAATGATGCTGTCTTCGAAATGGCACTTTGCCATCGCTTCCAGTGTTTTTTAAGTACTTATTTGCATGTGCCGAACATTTGAATATGTATGGAGTATGGAGGTCCATGGATTTTTTTTTTTCACTCAGTAAAGGGTCTCTGGCTAAAGAAATTAAACCTCTTAATGACTGTATGTAAATGATGTTTTTGAAAATTGAACATGAAAAGATTATTTACTTTACATGAAGGCTCTTTATACAATTGAATGGTTCTTCACATATCTCACTTACAAAAAAATGGGAACTAAACTGGTTCTCTTTGAAAGGGATGCACAATTCTGGCTCTGATAGGTCTTAAACACATCTGTTTCAACTCGCCTGTGATATGCCAGGTTTAATAGGTGAGTTTGAGCTTGGGATCAGAGTTGTGCTCCCTGTTCTATGGCATTACTCAATGAACTCCATGTGAACCATTTTCTTTTTCTTTTCTTTTTTCTTTTTTTAAGGAGTGTTCCAAACTGAAAATATTCAGACTGAAATGTTCATAAACTTCTTCATAACTCCCCTACTCTCTTGATTACTTTCACTGTCATATGCCCAATATGCCCAGAAATTCAAAATAATTTGTGCATAAAAGGCAGCCTGGAGAAGACGGGATTTTATATGGTGATTATGTTATGTGATCGATATGCTGATTGTGGAGGGCGCCTCAGTCTGTACACACTTTGATCTCCCACAGTCCTGTGACCATTAAGTGTGATATTTGATCATGCCTAGCCTCTGAAAGAAAATGTGCCCTCTTTTCTGTGTTCATTTTCTTCAAGGCTGCAGTGAGCTAATTTCCGTATGATGCCCAGGATGCAATTTTCACTTATAGTGGTTTTATTAGAAATCCATTAGGCAGCAAATGTATGCCAAAGTGAGTCAAAGTATGCCAAAAGTCTTTTCTGTGACCTTCTCTTTTTCAACACAGAACAGATATTTTTTTTCTTTAAAAACTGCAAAACTCGCGCCCGCAGACAGGGACGGACTGGGACTAAAAAACAGCCCTGGACTTTCTTCACCAGGTGTGCGCGGGGGGGGGGCGCGGGCGGTTGGCACCGGACGTATCAGATCGCACAGATATCCCAGACCCTGGGATAGGCTCCGGGTTCCCACGACCCTAGTAAGGATTAAGTGGTTACAGAAAATGGATGAATTAATGAACTGCTAAGTTTTTGAATTACCTGTTTTTAATTGAACACTTGAGATGAGCATCTAAAAGTAAGGCATCATGCTGCAACTACGCAAACACTTCTCTACCCCACTGGAAGAAATACACAGCTTACAAAATGACATCATACCGTGTGAGTGCATGTTATTTCCGGCTGCTTTTGCTAAAGGATCGGCTCTCATTCATTCCATTTACACTCCAATATCCCATCCAGCGTTTTCTGCCGATACCAGCAACAGCTTGTTTTGAAGTCAGTGTTTCCAATACATTTAGCCACCCATCCACAACCTGCAAACATTTAGCCCCACCCATTTATGCTGAAGTGAAGAGGAGTGTCTACTTCTTTTTGAAAGAGGTGTCAATAAAGTTCAGATCTTTGCATAAATCAGTCTTAAAGGCACAGGATTAAAAACAACCTGATTAATGTTAAGGTGGCATTATGTAAAATGAATTCTGATTGTTTGGATACATAAAGCATTAATGTCATGAGTGGACTTCAGTGAAAGCAATAAAATGCAAGAACACTAAAACATGAAAATCCATTGCGGACCCAAAGAGCCTTTTTTTTTGTTGTAAATTCTCACTTCTATAAGTTCTCAGGCAACAGCGTTTTGCAACAGCGTTTTGAAAAGGACTTTGAGAAGTAAAAATAAAAGACAATGCCAGGAAAAGCAGTGACCTGCCATGCTGAACATGGTGTTCTTTCATTTGTGTCAACGACAGGGGGGGAAAAAACTCCAGTTACTCATGCTGTCTTGCCTACAGGTGAAGTGGAGTCATCTGGAATCAGTCATGACTAAGAAATCCTGATGATCACTCATACCTCAACCTTCTGGATGGAATATGCATGCGCTACAGAGTGACTATGCAGATTTTTCCTAATCAGACTCTATCTGTGTTTTGCATGTGTCTTCTAAACTGCATTAGGCTGTCCACTCGGCTCCTTCTCACTGCAGCCACAGCATTCCGACAGTGGACAGTAATTATTTGCAGTCCTGTTTTAACAGGCTCAGGGAAAGGTCACTGGACCCAAACAGTCAGGTCCTATTTTTAATAGCGCTTCCAGGAAAGAGCCAGAATAAATACTAAAGGGCATCCTTCTCCGAAGAAACGTGTTTACTCCATTTAGATTGGAACTGAAGTTGCGCATGACAGCATTTCTCCGCGCCTCATATCATTTCCTCAAATATCTCATTTCCCTCTTGATTAAATGCCACATGCACCAGTGAATTGTCTGTTCTACACCGGAGCAGCAGGCGGACTCAAAATAGTGCCAAAAACTGTCAGTCTGGCTGTCATGGCGAAAGACATGCCATCGGTTAAGTATCACCCGTGAAGGTGTTGGACTGCTTCAGTCTGAATATACTGACACAGCACTACGAAACCAATTGCCTTAATTTTACCCCTTAAAATTACCTTAATTTTGACCTTAATTTCCCATACAGGAAATTACGAAAAATGAAGGGAAAAAGTGCACAGATTAAGACCGTTTAAGGGGTAAAACTACTGAATTTTCCTCTTACTTTTTTAAATTTGCCCCCAAAATAATAGAACCTCCTGAATGAAAGCCTTACATTTAAGATGAAGGGGTTTCGCACTCATGCCTTAAATCTAATTTTAAGGTAAAATTATGGTGTTGGCCACTTAATTCAAATGAATGTTTGAATGTGTTTTCAGAGGTAAATTAAGGTAAGGTTAAGCACATTTTAAGTACACTGAGTTTTATAGTGCAGTGTGGGGGATTTTTAGTTCGATTTTTAGTTAGCATCTTTAACTTAAGCAGTTGATCGTTTTACTCATGGAAGACTGTGATCAGAATCACACATAGGGCCATCAGTTGCTATGCCTACCCACATACTGGCATACAATATTGGCATATAAACTTCATATGAAAATAAAACACAGTTTATTATGGCAAAAACATTTTACACTGTTTAATTCGTTTCTCATCCTCAGATGTAGCAGGGTTATTGTCACAGTCTTTGGAAACGCTCCAGACAGAGCTTTTACTAAATCAGTGTAGTGTTGAACTCATCCAAACTGGAAAAAGGGCAACACACTATTAAAAGTGAAAAGATTTTAATTCCTAATCAGTTTGATATAGAAGTAAAAAAAGTCTGATTGAGTATTTAACCTCCCCACATCCTGTTCAGCAGAGATACTTGATTACAGAAACACCCACTAACAGACATCCCAAGACCTGAATCCAGTATTATATAGTTATAAATAGGGCCTGGATAAGCAAGTGATACCGTCCCTGCGTGTCTTTAACTTTAGAACTAGTTGTGTCATAAAACTTTAAACAGGAGAAGCAGTGCAATGTATTCATTTTAAAACAGTCCCTAAATGAAAATGAATTATGTTTTATTTTATGCATCATTTATTTTAATTACATTGACGTGAATTCATATATATTTAAAATCAAAATTATGTAAGCCCTTAAATTCCAAGGCCTATTCCATTCTAAGGCTTATTTTACATGGAAAACAGAATGGAATGTGGAAGTTATGTTATAGGAGGGAGAGATGGAAAGGGTTAAAGCTAAATAAGTGATTTAGATGTAGTACATACACTCCAGATGAAAACTCCTCTACGAACCGTTTTCTCACTAATGCTTAAAAGTGCAGCCAAAATGGATTAAACTGTAGCTCCACTTCTGTGTGTGCCAGGATTGTATTTGCACTGAGACCACCTGATTTTGTTTGAGTTAATTTTTGACAATAAATGTGCACCTACTCCATCAAACACTGCAGCAGCAGTTGAAGAGTTGGATTATTCAAGAAAACCTTTACATACTGCCAGAGCAATTTTTTTCAGAATGAGGACAGCAGCTCTCATTTTCATATCCACCATCATCATTTCCAGCGTGACAGCAAACGAAGGTAAGGGAAGAAGCTCTGTGAATTCAGAAGGGTTCTACCACCCTCCCCCCTAACTAATTTTTCAGGGCTAAATAGTCAGGGGTTAGGTTTTCCTTAACGCTTGAATTTTATTTTCAAAGCCGAAGCAGATTTTCTGTGTCTCTTTTAATGCAGCTGACAAAGGACAGATGCTTCATCTCTGATGTCTTATCTTCACAGAAAAGACGTATAAGAGAATCGTGACAGTATGCGAAGATCTCCGCACAACTGGCATCAAGAACTTCAGAGTAATGTATGTCAGGATATTAATATTTAACACAAGTACCATTTTCCCCATGTACCATCATCTAGTGAGTTTTAGCCCTGGGTATTATTTTAATATATTCCTTTCAGTATGCCTGGCTTACATGCCTAAATATGAATCCTCAAAGTGTACGCTATTTATCCTTCCATGAACTCCGCATAAAACTTTGGACTGACCTTAGAAGGGCAGATTCAGTCACAGACAGCTCTCAGTGCAGTGGTTTCTTTTCCTGCCAAAATGAATAATTCAAATCAGAAAATGTTTTCTTTGTAACTCTGAAGAGAATAAGTTGTGTTAAAGCAGGGGAAACTCTTTGCATTGGTATCATTGTTGTTTCCCTCATTCCTCCAATGTTGGTAAATGGAATATGGAATAATGGAGTGATTAAGAAAAAAAGTCCTAAAATACCGTTCCAATATTTTAATCATCTACACACTTTGATGACTAAACACACACTGATTGTTTCTGTGGCTAAAATGTCTCCTCCCCCAACATCAGGCTTCAAAACTTTCCTTAAAAGGCCAATTTAATATCCTGAAGGAGCATGAGATTAGGCCTTTTGTCCAAACAACACAGAAAACTCTAGTGATATTGATCTCTCGGTTCTGTTTGATGGAAGCAAACAAATCATTTCGTCCTCAGTGCACAAAAAGAGACGCTCCAGGCAGCAGACTAATATTATTTGATACAAAGGGATAGAAAAGTTTCTGTAATGCCAGAGTGTTATTGGTCATCTCCTTGGATCAGTTGACAAGAATTTTACACTAAATTACTACTCATGTACACTCTGGAAAATGAGGTTGCCAAACTGGTTTTAAGGAACAGGTGGCTCTTTAGAGAACCATTTTTGTAAATGAGAGGGTTTTTTTTAAAGAGCCTTAAAAGAACATTTTTTAAAAGAGGCAAAGGTTTTAAAAGAGGCAAAGGTTCTTTATACAGAGTTATTGTAGAATTCTTAAAAGGCACTCAAATATGGTTCTTCATTGGTCTTGCTCTAGGAACCCTTTGTGACACACGGAACAGAACGCAAAACCAGTTTTGTATGAATATGACTAACACTGAAACATACTGGTTGCATATCCACTGGACATTGTTTTTACTGCATCTATTAAAAGCAGAAGTGCCACAAAGGTTTTTGGAGTGATGCCATAGTGGAACTCATTTTGGTTCCCTAAAGAATCATTAAATGGAGATCTTTTTAAAGATCAATTTTTGTAATGAGATGTACAAATGTAAAGAAAATGTTTCACACAATGTAATCCCAAGCCAAGAACCATTTATCTCATGAGATACACACTCAAATGGTAACAGGTTCAAAGAGCCATAGATACACCCAGGCCCATCATGAACATGGAATTTTATTTAATCAATTTAATTGTCATTTTCCTCCATTTTATGCGGGATACAGATCCAGCTTGAATCCAGCAGTGTTCCACAATTAAGCCAGGCATAGAATCATGTGCCAGCAAACAATCAACATATTTGTGGAATTGAATGACTATGGCAGATAACATGTCATCATTAACTGCATTCAGCCGCATTCATGCAATAACTGTAACAGGCATTGGATACATCTTATTCACTGACAGCCAATTATATTCTGTTTTACTGCCAGCAACTAACCCCATACAATAGGAGCAATGTCTGCCTGAACAGCTGGTGGCTTTTAACAGACAGACTTTGTTAGACACTGATGCATAGTAGGCAACATGGTGGCACCACCTCACATGAAAAGGTCCTGGATTCGATTCCTGACTGGGCAGCCTTTCTGTGTGGGGTCTGTACATTCACCTCCTGTCCTCTGTCATGGACCCCGGTTTCCTCCCACAGTCCAAAGCCCTGCATGTCAAGTGAATTGGAGATGGTAAATTGCCCCTAGTTGTGAGAGTGAGGGTTTTTATGTGTGTGTGGATATGGTCTGTGTATCTGCCCTGTGATGGACTGGTGACCTATCCAGAGTGTTTCTCTACCTTTTACCTTACGACCAGAAAATGAATGAATAGATGGGTAGCATGATGGGTAGCATGATGAGAACTTTATCCCTGACTTGCCGACTTTCAAAGTCTGAAAAAGTTATGAAAAAAAATATGACAAAAATAAAATAATTATTTTATTTATTCATGCTTTCATTCATTCAGCTGCTGTCTTGGAAAGTATCTGAGTTTCACAGCTTCAGCAAATGTGTTTGCCACCTTTCAGATTCACAGCCCTGTACAGCCAGAAGTTCGCCAATGGAACATTTGAGGAAGTGACCTCCTTGACTGATGAAATGGTCAAAGTAGCAGAGGAATGCTGCAAAGATGATTCAAGTCCTGATTGTTCAGACAAAGGGGTAAGCTAGCCATCCAACAAGTCCACATTTTTCCAGGTAGTAATCATAGGTGGGCCGATTAGCCTAAACCCTGATCAAGTATTATTTCAATTGCATAAGTTAATTCAATTGAAAAATGACTCAAAGTAGAAGTGAACAGAAAGTAGGAGAAGCAGAAAACAAAGTAAGTAGGACTACAAAAAGGCATTTCAAGAACATTATTTAAGAACTGATCTCTCTGTAGAAATGTGGTGGAATTTCTTAGTGCAAACAGCTTCTACCAACATAGAAACTGAAGGGTGTTATGAATTGGTTTTTCATGTTTTGTGATCTTTTCATTATAAAATATAGAACAAAAGTCAGACATATGAGCAACAGCAAAGCGAAACAGAAGCTGAACCAACAAAGTAGAATCATTTCAAACACAAAAGAGTAAGTAATATTTGAATGTGTCAAGAGGAACTCAATATAGCGTTTCATAACTTTTTCATTTAAAAAGGGCTCACAAAAGTAAATTTCCATCACAGTGTTAAAGTAACTGAATACATGTAGCTAGTTTTGACCTGTCCTCTGGTAGAATTAGTATAATAAATACCCAGCTAAAGTTACCTCCTTGGGAATCAGTTCATTTAATGAACTCAATCATTTTTGGTAGATTAAATGTTCACGTTTAATTAGATTAAACGTGGTGTTACTCAGTTCTATACATTTCATAAATAGCATCAAAAAGAGAAAGCTGATTACAGCCCACAACAGGATGAGTTAATAAAAAGCTTGACATTGTGTTCTCGGAGCTCAGTCAGTTAAATCGAACCAAACTGCCAACAGGTAAAATAAATAATTTACTGTGGGGTTTTTTTTTTTGTAAGCTTGCAGGAACAATGTAAGACTGTCTGATAACATTTCTGAATGAGCTGTGTTAAACACATCCACATTGCTTGTTTTGCTGTCATGAGTTAAGTTAGAACCTGTTACGACCCCAAGGGCAGTGTAGGGTAAAATAAGGACCATAATATGTGACTTAGAGATGATATGAAGAGAGTTAACTGAGAAGCGACACAGGTACAAGAAAAGGCAACCTTCAACTTTCTTTTTCCGAGACTACTTTTACCTACCGGCAGATTCAGGGTGGTGTACCTCTGTGGCCCCATGGTTGAAATAGCATTGCTAAAATGCCCCTTTAGAATGGCAAAAATAAGAAGGAAGTGCCCTTCTCATGGGAAAAATCATTTGAGTGAACTATAGCGTATACCTTCATGCAATAAATAAAGATGTGCTCTTCAGAAACAGGGGATTCAATAACGTGTCCTAACGAGTGTTCTTCTAGTGGACAAAATGTGATGCATATAGGATGCCATAGGGAATGTCAAGTTTAGACCACTGACCTTCCAATGGAAAAGGAGGCTGTTCTGAATTGCCTTCTATTCTGCTCCTTCATGACAGAGTCATAAAGTGTTCCAGTAGAGAAAATGGGATGCAGTGCTGTATGGGGTAATCCTACAGGTGAGAAAAGGTGGCCGTACATGGAAGAGAGTATGGGAAAGTTTGTGAATGGATGTCCCTCAAGTGGAGATAATGTGATGTGGTGCCACACAGCTTCCCTTGTAATGGGAAAAAATTGTGAAAGGTGCCCTTTCAGTATACAGAAATAATCCCAGTGACGAAAATGAGATGTGGTGCCCCACAGTCTGTGTAGCCTCCAGACCACATTTTCACAAAGTGGGTGTCGTCAAATTCTTCTGAATTTAAGATTCTGAATTTAATTCTCAACTCCTACTTACATTCCAACACATTGTATGGATACTAATAAATCTCTTCTGCATTTTTGCTAGGGGGCAATAAGTTAGGGTAATATGTAAAATGTTAGGTTAAATCCTGGTGGGGCAGCTGGTGGCCTGGTGATTAGGGTGTTCGCCCTGCGATCAGAAAGCCACCAGTTTGAAATCCCCAAGACTGCTAGTGGCAGCACTGAAGTTCCCCTGAGTAAGGTACCGCACCCACACACTGCTCCCCGGACGCTGTGTTCCTGGCTGCCCGCTGCTTCACTTGGTGAATGGGTTTAAATACAGAGGAAGAATTTCATGCTGTTCTCACTGTGTGTTCACGGATGACAGGATGGTTACTTTAAATTAACTGTATTCGATAGTAAAAGACAAATTAGGTTGTTGCTAACGATGGCACAATAAAGTAGTCCCCTTGCTAAAGACTCCTATCTAACTCCAGGTTTGGAGTTTTAGCCAGACACTCTAAGGCTGTTCAGATGTCAGAGGAGGCTTAATACAGTTGTGAACCTCATTGTAATACAGTGTGTGAGGAAGGTAAAACAGAAAGCTTTCTCAAGTTATAAAGATTTACCAAGGATACATTACTAAACACTAATATTTGGTAGCTGTATCACATTTTGTAGTCTGGATTCCCCGTGAAGGAGCTAGTTACCTGACAGCTACCTTGCTTTGCTGATTAACCTGTGGACATAAATCAAGCAATTCAAGCAGAGGTGTAAAAATCCTTTACCGAAGGAATCATTTTACGGCCATTTATACATAGGACTTTACAGTTTGGTGTGAATTGCTTTTTGAGGTTGGATGTGTGTCTGTGCAACAAATATTAAAACTTCCCTCTGTGTTTTACTTCAGATGTGTTTGTGCAATAAACATTTTAAAGGGTTAGCATTGCTCTATATGTTTTTTTTTTTTTTATCATAGAGGTGTGGTTATACATTTATGATGGATCAACTAATCAGTGTTACTCTTAATCATTAATAATAAGTATAATGTCATCCTTAATCAAGTATGATTACTATTTCATCATACATTATGCATCATAGCTTTTCTCGCATGCTGGTGGGACCTCATGTTGTGCGGTAGGTGGCCTTTTAGTTTTGCCTTTCAGAAAGTCTGTGACTGATCTTACCTGCAAAAACAAGCATAATTAAAAGGGTAGGCATCTGTTCCTTCCCTGATGTGGCAATACATTAATTAACTATGGTCTGTAATACATACAACCATGGAAAAAGATAAGAGACCTCATCATTTTTTTTTCTGTGGGAGTGTGTCTGTGTAAAATGTCACTATTGTTTTATACACTATTGACCACATTTGATTCAAAATTCCCCACAAAAAAATGTTTGGAGAAAAAAAAATATTGCATATAAATAATTTATTATACCTTGGAATTGTTAAACTGCACAACACTCATCACATTAGTTTACAATTTCAACTGTTTCATCCCACCAGAAACTGAAGGGAGGGAGTAGAGAGAGGGGATATTTGGGTTTAATTGTACAAATTAAATAGTAAAGGAGCTAGGTGCGTACTAGAAGCATGATGAAAAAAATCCAGCGTTCACAGCCTCTTCTCTTGAACTTTGCCGAACAGTTGAGAGCCAGTAGAAGCCTTTCTTGATTCAAAAGCAAATAAACACAGCTTGGCATTTTGGCAAGCACTTTATCAAGCTCCCAGTGACGGCACCATTAATGTCCACCCAGAGATGGCATGTTAGCAAAAGAACAGCACTTCCTGTTCATTCACAGACCCAAAACAACTCCACCAGTCATCGGTCAAGGCTCTCTGCTTTGCTCCCATCCGTCATAATGTCAAGCATCTTCCCCTGAGTGTTAAGTGCTAACTCCAAACACATTTGCAGATATCACATCGTGCAGGTTGTGCGGTCAAGGATGGGTGCCATTTTCCTATTTCTTATTATTAATGGTACATGCCTAATTTTGCTCAACTTAGAGTTCAACGAAGAGTCAGGTGTGGTATCTCTGTCTAAAAACGAATTTCATCCTTTATGTTAGGATATCTCACTTTAAGCCTGCACTATGAAAAAAAGCATCAATATTCTGTTTTATGCTGTCCTTAGATTTAAAAAAAGGCCCGGGGAAATGTTTAGGAAGTATCTGCAGCTTCTCAATCAATAGCCCGATTGCAGCAGATTGCTTCTTCCTCACTGGCTCCCATTGAGGAGAATAATACTATGCCACCATGCCTTGCAGTTTGTGTCAGGAAATGACAAATACAAAGAAAAATGGTAAAAGATTTTCCTAACACAAAATAAGAAAGTGCTCAATATTTGATATGGTCAGGAGATATGATCAAAGGAGTCAGGAGTCATTGTAAGGATCCTGAAATATTGGGGACATAGCCCTGGTGTCCGTTTTATTTTTTTGACACAAAGTTTTGTAGGTCAGGGGAAGGCATGTAGAGACAGAACAGTTTTATCGACGGGGTTTGATGGTTTTTGATTTAGATTTTCCAATCAGTATGCATCATAACGATCAAATGATGCAAGAATATATCCGACTCTATTTGAGATCCAGTGCTATTCTTTGAAGTTTTGGGGCAACAGCCTCAGACACCCAGGCCCAATGACATTTCCGGAAAGGAGATTATGATGTATACTTACAGACACAAACGTGGCTCATTTTAATGAGCTGTGGGTGAGAACGACCTAATAGGAAAGTATGTCCTGCATTTGCAATAGGCAGTAATAACTATGGAGGTTAAGCCATCAGCCTGCTCATAAATGTTACAATAAATGCTACTGTTGATTGATTCAACGCAGTCGTCCCCATCAGCTCTGACACTCCTTGCCCCATCCGCCCTTGTGTTAAATGTCCTTGGGGAAAGTCTGGAAATTAAAAACCAAGTTCCAGATCAACTAACATGGAAATGACCTAACACACTCACTCAAGGTGGCACTGGCTGAATACTTTTTCATGCACACATAATATTGGGGAGAAGTGCAAATGGCTGGGACTGAAATGGAGCTGTAGCTGTTACAGGAATGAACTTCAACAAATTGAGGCCGCCTTCTGTCATATCAAAGTTCTCTCACCCTTGATTGATTCTTAAAGGCTTACGCCTTCCATTATCATCAGTCGTACTTGCACCACAATACGAAACCTTTGACGGAAGCTATTACACTTTACACATCTGTTCCATTACATTTCATCAGTATTCACATCGTTTTAGCTTCGCCAGATCTGCGGTGAATAAAATCGACACTGGAGTGGGAAAAAAAAGAAATCAGGGTGACACTGCAGTCTTGTGTTATCTAGACAGGAGTTTATGTGGATGTAATGTTGATGAAATATGAAAATGGAGCAGAACATCTAGCACTGACACCAAAACCACTCTTTTTTTTTTTTTTAAACCAAATGTGTTTGCGTCAGCCTTAGCAAAAGTACACACTCCTCAGACAGCTCCTCATACATTCTCAGAAAACAAAGGTACTTAACTGTCACCAGGGCGGTCTCTTATGTCTGGGGTGGTACCTGTTAGGGAACGTCTTTGTATCGTATTCTACTGCAATTGTATTTTTGGACTTGACACATGCTGTTCCGACTTAGTGAGCTAAAATGTTCCTGTTCAGTCCTGTACATTTCTCAGACAGTGTAGACAGGTCTTTAGCTAAAATGCTTATTTGGCCAAACAGTGTGATGTAAGCAAAGCAGCCAGAAATACCATCTTACGCTTATGTTTGCATTTACGTTTACGGCATTTAGCAGACTCTCTTATCCAGAGCGACATACATCAGTGTCTCTTTTTGCCCATAAATTTGACGGGCCAACATTTATCCTTTGGATAAAACAAAGTAATATGTATAATTTTGTCAAACATCGCCAGGGACAAAATATCTACTCACCTAAAGGTCCCAGTCTCAGTAGTCTCCAAATTTCCTTACGTCATTTAACGCAGAGGTCCCCAACGACCAAGCCGCAGACCGGTATCGGTCCGTGAGTCATTTGGTACCAGGCCGCACAGAAAACACAGAATACAAAATATTTAAGCAAATATTTGCACATTTACACAATATCTAATTGTCCCACATTGGGTCAAATAGAAAATAGTGTACTGTCTGTTTAATATTAACTCTTTGTTTACCAAATGTCTTTCCTCATAGCTTGATTTTTAGATATTTGGAGACTGTGGAATAAGGTCTTCCTGTCATTTAGAGCTAGAATAGGCTTCAGAATTTCTGGAAATTAACAATTCCATCTGACCAGCCAAATGTTATCTCAGTGCAAGTTCATCAGCTTTTAACTGTTCAGTCAAATTTAGTTTCATTTGATGCCACTTTTTACACCAGATATGGTTTTAGAGCAGCCGTACAGAAAGTCAGACCCTGAACCCAAATGAGTAAACTAAGGTGGCAGGAAAACTCTCTTAACAGCATGAGGAAGAAACTGTGAAAGAAGCTAAGAGTGGAAAGGAGAATCCACTTAACATCATAGGATGATGGCTTTATAGAGTCCATTTAATTAATTCATAATATTTGTATACTGCATTCATTTTATTTTATCTAATGGAAAAGTCATTATACACTTTTATAGCCAACTGTTTGTGCGACTTTGTCACTGTTTGTTACTGTTTATTGGTATGTCACGGTAAATGTGTTTATTATGCTAAAAAGTGAGGGAAAAACAAGTAAGCCACATGATAAACAGCAGACCAGACCTTTTGTACATCAGGAGCAATTTTCCACAAAGTAAATATGCTTTGACAACAGAGCTGCAGGAAAACTGGTGCATCTAACCTAATTTAGTGCATGGGTTATTAAAAGACCCATTAAGAAAAAATGAGCCTCAGCACTCAACAGCTGTATATTTTCTTCATGCTTTCGTTCTTTGTAAAGCTAATGGTCACAATTTATTTTGATCTCCCCTATAGATGATCTAGAGACAATTTAATGGTTAACAAACTACCTGGTGAAACTCATCAACACTGTTAGGTTTTTGATTAAGGTTAAGGGTTAGGTTTAGGTTACATTTGATAGATATTTTTGATGAATACTGAAGAAAAGCTGAGGAGCTACAAAGCATCTACAGTGAACTAAGTTAATAATAACTGGAGGGTACTAGAGCCTATCCCAGCAATCATAGGGCAAAAAGTGAAGAAACACCCTGGATAGGCTGATATTAATCATGGGGGAGATACACTGACACAGTCATTTCATTTCACATGATGTGCATGTCTTTGGATTGTGGCAGGAAACTGGAGCTCCTGGTGAAAACCCATGTAAACACAGAGAACATGCAAACAGAGGAATCACACCCAGGACTAGGGACAGTAGGTATAGAAAGGAATTCACATTTTATTGCTTTCAAGCCTAAAATAAATCTATTTTCCAACTCTATTTACTCAATGTAACTTATAACATTCTAGAGAAAGATTTTTTAGAAAAAAATAAAAGATAAAAAAACCAGATCCACTGAGATCACCCAGTACTATTGGCTACTTTGGTTATTTACTGAAATTATTCAAACTCTTCCAGGCCTCGCCCCATAGAAGGGAATATCCTTATGAAACATACCAAACCGCCCTGAAATCATGGTCAGAGACCGAGTGGGAAAGCTGCATAGAAAGCATTTAGGCGGTAAAGAACCAGGCTGGGCAAGTCAGAGAGGCTTTCTGGAAGTGACGGAAACAACTGTAGACCCTGTACTGAAAGCTG
>JBBIGA010006555.1:0-15507 GCA_037576975.1 Alestes dentex | reverse complement strand
AGCGCTGGGTGAACTAATTATTTATGTTAAATGTGGGGGGGTCCAAACAAATAATTATGAAATGTGAGGGGGACACGCCCCCCTCAGAGTGAATGGCGACGACGCCCATGCACTTCACACATCTTCCCGACTGGCTACAGATAAATGCTCAGATGTGGATTATGTTGTACCTTTGTGATTTCACTGTTTGTGGAAAACAAGTTATCTGGCTTGCTAACCGCTACGTTAACTCTTTAATTAGCTTTACACAAGTCATTCCACCGACACCAGCCACACCATACACTTTTTACATAATTTTTTCTTTTTGCTTCAGATCAGTGTGTAGACAAAGTATATAATGATTTGTTATAGTGTTGCTGTTTATGTTTAGTGGTATAGCTACACTATATGGACAAATGTATCAGGACACACCTCTTAATTATTGAATTCAGGTGTTTCAGTCATACCCATTGCCACAGGTGTATAAAATCAAGCTTACCAGAACATTTTGGACAACGCCATGCTTCCAACTGTGTGGACACATTTTGGGGAAGAACTTTTTCTATTCCAGTATCACTGTGTCCCAGTGTACAAAGCAAGCTCCATAAAGACATGGCTGGATGAGTTTGGTGTGGAAGAACCCGACTAGCCGACACAGAGCCCTGACCTCAACCCCATTCAACACTCTTGGGATGAACTGGAATGGAGATTGTGAGCCAGACCTCATAAATGCTCTACAGAATGAATAGACATAATTCCCATATAAGCACTTCAAAATATTGTGGAAATTCTTCCAAGAACAGTGGAAGCTGTTCTAGCTGCAAAGGGGGACCAACTCCATATTAAAGTCTATGTGTTTGAATGCAATGTAATTAAACTCCATGTTTTTGTAATGGTCAGATGTCCCAATACTTTTGGCCACAGTGTAATCTGCTAACTGAACCAGCCTAGAGGATTTTTTTGTTGCTACTTTTTTGACCTTGGTCATTTTATAAAGTGATACAAACTGCAGATACAGCCATGGAAAAAAAATAAGAGACCGCATCATTTTTTTTCTGTTTATTTCTTTAGTAATTTGTGGGAGTGTGTCTGTGTAAAATGTGCCTGTCACTATTGTTTTATACACTATTGACCAACACTTGATTCAACATTCCAAACAAAATGTTTGGAGAAAATGTAAAAATAATACATATAAATAATTTATTATACCTTGAAAATGTTAAAGTGCACACTCTTACATTATTTTACAACTGCAACAGTTAAAATAGTGATGTTAAGAGCAGAGTGTGCGTGTGTGACTCTTGTTTCATCCATCAGAAACTCAATCAGGAGTGAAGCTGCTGGAATACAGACCATAGAAAAGCTGCTCTACACACACTACTGCACTCACAACACATATGGAGGCGTTTCTTAGTTTTACACAGCTCACACTGCAATAGTTCAATACAGAATAGACACCTGTGCATTTCACACACACACACACACACACACAGACACACACACACACACACACAGCTGCAAGCTGTACGAACAGTGAACTTATTTTTTCTTTTTTTTTTTTCCATGGCTGTTCGAATTAATCAACAAACGAATTAATTCCCATTGTTCTGTCATTTTTTCCTCCACCAGTATGTCCTGGCTGTGGGGAGTTCAGTGTTTCATGCCATGTTCTATGGAGAGCTAGCTGAGGAGAAGGATGAAATCAGTATTCCAGACGTGGAGCCTGCAGCCTTCCTGGCCATGTTAAAGTAAGATTCCTTTTTTTCTTTTTTCAATTTCCTATATACTGTGCAGATGACTGAGCTATGATTGTTTCTAGGGGACTGCAGAAGCAGGAGAAGCATCTTCTTTGTTTAAAGCACTCGTCCTCCATAGTCACAGACTAATTGAACCTCAAGGACTGTTACCTCTCTACTGCCTCTAAGATTCCTTCTCTATCAAACACTCTTCAGCTTCTATATAATAATGACCATGTCAGTACCTTACTGACACTAAAGCAGCAAACTTACAAAAGCAACAGCAAAGTGGAAAGCTCTAGTTTCCACTGTAAACAGAATACAAGTGCTGTAGATACCAGAGTGAAAAGTGAGAGGGCTACAATCAGTCAAGTCAGTCAATCAAATCAATTGTATTTATAATAAATATACTCACCAATTAGAACATAAAACCACCAATGCTCTCTTTGGATGTCAGTGAAATTGGAAGCTGCATTCTATTGATGGAAATCATGTCATTTTCATGCGAACCATGCATTCACGTGACAAATACAATGTTAGTGACTAACTGAAACTAATACAAATGTCCTGATGATGCTTATTTTATCCTCTCATAATGCTGGAACATTCAAGCTCTTTCTACGTTCTCTCCAGAGAAGTGTTATGTTCTCTCTCTCTCTTTTTGTTAATGTCCCTCTTGCTCTGTTCTACTTCCATCCCTTTTCACTCTTTACCTATGAATGAGTAGGTGTGAATATGTTACTGTTTTGTTTCTTATGAACTGAGCAAAGATAATTTCTACACATTCAGTGTGTTGTGGTGACTGTAGGGCTGAAGGAGGGACTGAGCAGTGCAGGCTGATCCTTTCCTTTGTGCATAACAGCTCCGGAAAAAAAATGAGAGACCTCGGCCATTTATTTTTAAATCAGCATCTCTACGAGTATGACGACCATTCCATGCCAGTGTCTGTTAAATTCCTACTCAAGCAACATATTCTGCTTTATGAGGTACTGATTAGTGATCAACTGAATCACATCTTATTTAATGAGGAAAAGTATAAAAACACTGCTGTAATCGACACTCTCCTCTCGCAATGAGACCAGTTGGATGGTAAAACACTACTAGAAGTTCGTCAAAGGTCATTATTGCCATTTTGTTTAAGAGTGAACAAGAGATTTGCTTTCTTTGAATTATTCAAGTTCTGTAAACGCTGCATAATTTCTCTTATTTTTATGTTTTGTCATTTCCTCTAAAATGATGCTTTAAAGAATGATATTTTTATTTGGAAATGAGGAGAAATATTGTCAGCAGTTCATAAAAACTAATGCAAAGCTGTTCAGTTCAATACTTGCAGCTATAAAAGATAAAACCTGAGAAACTGAACATTTTTGCAGCAGTCTATTTTTTTTCTAGAGCTGTATTATGTATAGCTAATATGTATTATCTACACATACATTGATCAGCCACAGTAATTAAACCACTGACGAGTGAAGTGAATAACTCTGATTACTTTGATACAATCTCGCCTGCCAGAGGGATAGATCCCTGGGACATGGATATATAAGGGACAGCCAGTGTACAGTCAGATCTTGAAGTTTATTTGTTAAAAACAGGAAAAACTGGCAAACATAAGAATCTGAGCGACCTTGATATGGGCCAGACTGTAGTGGCTCAGAGCGTCTCCAACACAGCAGGTTTTGTGGGGTGTTTTCACAGTGGTCAATACCTATCAAAAGTGGTCCAAAGAAGGACAACAAGTGAACCAGTGACTGGATCATGGGGGCCCAAGCCTCACTGATGTGCGAGGGGAATGGCAGCTAGCTAATTGCTAAAAAGGTTCGTTCTGGCTGTGGTAGAAAGGTGTCAGAGCACACAGTGCGTCCCAGCTTGCTGCGTATGGAGCTGTGTAGCTGCGGACCAGTCAGAGTACCCATGCTGACACCTGTCCACCACTGAAGGTCCCAGATAACACCATGTTATTGATTCAACACTGAATTATGGTTAAATGCATTGATTTATGGTCAGTGTTGAATTATCAATGTTGAAACTAAAACAATTTTTGGTCAGATTTTCAATATCGTAACAGAACCTTAATTCAACGTTGATATAAGGTGACTTTTTCAATATTGAAAATAAGATGCTGAATCAACATTGATATTGCTGAAAATATCCAACATTGAAAGCACCTTTGCCAAACAAGTGTTGAAACAATGTTGAATCCTTGCTGAATCCATCCACAAATGGTTGATTTTTCAACGTTGAATAGATGGACTTCTCAACGAGCAAGATCAAAGCTGGATCAACACTGAAGATCCTCTTTGTCTGATATGGAATCAGTGTCATTTCAAGGGATGTGTGCTATTTGGGGTGCCTACAGTGGACACCCAAGCATCAGAATTGGACCATAGACAAACGGAGAGGAGTGGCCTGGCCTGACACAAAGTAGAGGCAAACAAAATATTTAGTCAAGGAGGGGCTTGGCGTGAGATTTCTCCCATGAGCGTGAGAGCATGAGATTAGGGCTGGAAGCTTAAGTCCCATGCCAGATGCGTGAGAGGGCAACTTTGAACATATGGGACTTGCAGGATCTACTGTGAGCATTTTGGTGCCAGATACTACAGTATACCTTCGGAGGTCTTGTAGAGTCTCAATAGATCAGAGCTGGTTTGGCAGCACGAGGGAGGACCTACATAATAATAGGCAGGTGGTTTTAATGTTATGGTTGATGGGTGTATGCTGTTCTTCATATTAATATCACACCTTTGCATGGTCTGCTACACATTACGTCCTTCACTTCTTTCCGTCACTTTAATATAGCAAGACAGAAGATAACACCTCCAAAATGCTTCACAGCTTTATGAATAAACTTCAGATTACACACACATGTTCCAGCAGAATCTCTGATGTGGGGGTGTAGACCGCTGCCGTGTGATCATGTCCAGGTGTTGCTTTCTCTCTTGCTCCATCTGTAGCTTGGAACTGCAGTCATCATTAGCATGAAATCTAAGAGACAGCAGCTCTTAACCCCCCGTCACATTTCTGACGCAGATGCATTCAGTTCTTTCACCATCGTTCAGAAGAGGCGAAGAGGCTGGTTCAGATGGAATCTCAGCTCTGAATGGAGTCTTATTACTGGAAGTGGAATGGAAGTGGAGAGCTGCTTTCAGAAATGACCTTATTCCCATTCAAGTGGGTTTTAAACGTTATCGGCGTCGGGCCTTTCAGCAGTCACACTAAGTGCCTGTTCCTGCTTGCTGCAAAAAAGTACTGTCAGAGCAGTTTTTGGGACAAAAAATACAACCCTTGAGCTGAGTCACAGTCACTGAGTACCAAAAAGTGGCTGGTGCGTCAAAAAATAGCTTGTAAGTGTGGGCCACATGTACGTTTTTTTCATTTTCTGATGGTGTTAAAAGTGTTGAAATCAGAGGCGGGCATTCATCTGCACTATTGTTGACTGGGAAACAGCCCACTTTTCTCCTGAGCTGGGATCAAGCCATTAGTGGCACTTGTACATGATTGTTGAAGAAATTAAATCACCATATTAATTTAGTTAAAGCTGTTAGTTAGATGCACACAGGTCCAGTTATACATATGTTATACATACACAGTTCCGCAAGAGTTGCTCTCAACAAGACTGATGGATCCGTAAGATTCTGCCTGGTTGGGACGGACTCTGTGGCTTACGCTCTTTGTGTAGCCCTTTGTGTCTCTTCAGTCTATATATACTCCTTGACCTGAAACTCAGGTGATCCTGATTGTCTAATTAAATGCTTGTGCGAAACTGCGGAGTGGTTTGTCCCTGACTCCAACTCAATCGAGTTAACTGCGTTCCTGTGGCTAGGTGGGTCTCACAGTAGTTAATGTTATGTGTAGGCAAAAGTAGCAACTTAAGAGTAGAAGTATGTGCTAATCATCTAAAGAAGGGCTAAGGAGGCATAAAAATTGCTAAAATGTTCAGGCAACTCTCTGGTTTTATGGCGATTACTCTCTCCCTGTTCAACACAGCTCCTTCAGTGTTTTTTTTTTGTTCAAACTGAATGTGTAAAATAACTTACACATTTCAATTGCAAACAAAGTGCCAGCTGAGTTTTGTTTTAACCCTGGTAATGAACTCAGATCATGAATATCTCAGTGAGCGGAGTGTCTTGTGACACAGTTTACTTTTTGAGTCAGATGATGCAACATCTCTGTGACAGCTAGACGTGTCTTGGCAACACTGCAGTGTTTCAGTGTGCCAGGGGGCTCCTCGTTTTTTTTTTTAGGTAGAGCCATCGCCCGTCCAAACATCTGAGCACAGCACTGCTTGAGATTTAAGATGTGTGTGTGTGTGTGTGTGTGTGTGTGTGGATGTTGAGACCGATGAGGCCCATTAGAAACAGAGGGAGTTCTGGAAGAACTCTGTGGGAAATCAAATCGAGCTCTCCTCAGGATGAAGCACCTCCACGCTGCTGGAGATTAGTTTATGGCAGAGGCGTCCGGCACGGCTCCTCTTCTTAAAGTGTTTTGAGCAAAATTCACACTTTTGGAGTAGCTTGCCTTTTTTCAAACTTTTGATGATACTAATACTTGTTGTTATTAGAAATTTTGGGCTAATACACCACTTAGGCATTGTCCTAAAAATGCATTTTGTTTATAACTATAAATATATAAGGTGTTCTTAGCAGAAGAGATGAAATCGAATATTATGTGGAGTCGAGTGTGATATCAAATACGTTTTTATAATTTTTTAAAGAACGTAACGCGTGTCACGTTATTCACCTCTACTCATAAATACAGATATTTTATTCCAACATATGTGCTACTCTAAAAGGGCCTTCCAGCCTTAAACTAGCATTTAATGTTACTTGCCTCACTGGTGTGACAGAATTCAGGATTTTGTATCAAATTATTATTCATCCGCGTTTCCTCCAGCATGCAGTATGCTAATACATCATACAAGTCTTGGGAATTCCTACAGTGCTCAACCAGTCCTGACTGTTAGCCTAGCCACGGAGCTATCAGCAAGTAAAAATAACTGAGCTAATATTACTGTAACTCTTACGTTGGTCATTAAACAAGATGTTTGCAACTGAAGAATACCTGAGAAAAAAGAACAAACTGAGTATCTAGACTGGAAGGTAGCTACCTTGCAAACATGAATGTAAAGACATTAATTTCAATGACGATTTGAAGACAGTTACATCATATTGTAATAAGATGTTCAGCTCGCTGGCTTCCTTCTGCCTTCACTGGCTAAAAACAACAATAACACCAAAACACAAACCTTGAACCCAAATTTTCACCCAAAGCAGCTCTAGATGTTATTCCACCTTCCAGGTTCAGGTCCTAAGACAGGGGGTTCTTATCTTTAGATAAGAAATTCTTGCCCTTAGGGCTACTGCAGCACTGCTGTAAGAGACAAGTCGACATGTTTATGACAGATGTGGAAGAAGCAGGAGTGTCTTTTTAAGCAAAGTAAAATCTCAAATCTCCATAACGGTAACTCTGCAGGAGCCACGAAATGATGAGATTAGACATGAGAGCAGATAATGTATGAATAAACCTTCATTCTCCTCTTGACTGGCACATAAACACAATGAGTAGGAACAGGCCCATCTTCTCAGAAAGAAAGGCCATGTTAGTGGTCAGACACTAGTCAGACACTCTGACATGCGGCTGATGGGGATCGAGTCTTTTGCTGAAAGGAATATCAATAAGAGCAGCACACCACATCGATGCAGTCACGCCTGGTTTACGTCTGGCTTGAGGATTCCTCTGAAGCGGAAACCCTGTACTGACGCTAGAAATGTAGGCCCCTATGAAAGAATATTAAATTGCCCCATCTCAAACTGAAAACACCCACGAACATAAAAAATGGCTCTTCTGTAAAATGTGGTCACAGAAAAGACAGATCTGCTACAATGTATTAACTGGTGCACCCTGTCCTGTATGTCTCTTCATGCATTTCCCTTCACACATGGTCTGTTGTTATTCACACACTCTGCCCTTGTCCTGCCCCTCAGTTAGTGGGGACATCTATTATCTGTCTTCCCTCGCTTCCCCAGATGTTTCCACTCACCGGTCTTGTGTATATATACCCCTGTACATCATTCCTCAGAGTCGGTCATCCAAAACCCTACCCTTTTTTATTTATATTTATACCCCTTATGTTTAGAGGCCTGATGTTAGCGTTATTGTATTTTCTTGTTTTGTTATTTTTATTATATGAATTCCTGCATCCACCCTCATCCTCTACCAACCAGCACCACGTTCCATTCTGCGGACACATTTGCAATGAGCTGTGCTGCATACTTAATTAGCTTTAGTGGTTGATTGGAAAAAATGGTCGTAATGAATCATAAAAAGAGAACTCTTTAGCTAGTGGTTAGTCCCTAGCAAAAGTGGTCCAAGGACCGACAATCAGTGAACTGGTAACAGGGTCTTGAATGAAGGCTAGATTGTCTGCTCTGATCCCACAGAAGAGCTACTGTAGCACAAACTGCTGAAAAAGTTCATGCTGGCTCTGATAAGAAAGATGTGCATCACAGCTTGCTGTGTATGGAGCTGTGCAGCTGCAGACCAGTCAGAGTTCCCATGCTGACCCCTGCCCACCACTGAAAGCACCTACAATGGGCATGTGAGCGTCAGAATGCGACAATGGAGTGAAGGTAGGAGATGGATTGGTCTGATGAATCATGTTTTCTTTTTTCTGTGTGTGTTCCTGTCTGAGGCGGTGCTAGGGTGCACTATGGGAGTGTCATTGTGATGCTCTGGGAAATGATCTGCTTGGAAACCATGAGAGCTGGATTTCATGTAGACATTATGTAACATGGACCACCTTCCTGAATATTGTCGCAGACCAACTTCACCCCTTCATGGGCGCCGTGTTCCCTAATGACAGTGGCCTCTTTTGGATCTCAGCCCATTCAAGCGTCTGAGTTATGTACTAGTCAGAGCTTTTTTGGTGGCACGAGGGTGGTACCTACGCAATACACTGTGTTTTAGATTATTATGCCAGTGATGAATCAGCAGGATTTCAGTTAAATAAACATTTGGTTTTGAGTTTTTCAACAGATGTTCTCTTGCCGTCACATTATATAACGGGGATCAGTCTCAGACTGGTTTGTTAATTAGTTTGCCAGGTGGCCCAGATTAAAGGGAAAACTACTTAAGGAGATTGTTCCACATTGCTGAGCAAGTCACAGGTCTCATGCAATGTATTTCTGATGATGAAAAACATGAAATAGTCCAATGTCTTGCAAAAGGCATGAAAACATCTCATGAAAACCGAAGACGAACAGTGAAGCGATTTGTCTGATTCAGAGTATGGTAGGATTCAGTCAGATTATGAATTATTAAGAAAATTTTGTTGTGAGGAAAATGGCTGTATAAAAAGAGATGTCACAGCTATGACAAAGCTACTGATGAGCAGCAAACAGATTATTTTGAAGCTACTTGTGTCCCAGGAACCTCTTGATTCAGGATCTTCCATGGGCTTGTGGTTGTGCATAAAGTGTGAGAAGAGAAACGTTTGCAGTGGGTTCAGAAATACATGAAGACTAATGTTCAAACAGTTTTATTGACTGAAGAATGCCTTGCTACACTGTATGGTCCGGATGGATGGAGTTCTGAATGTTTGGTGAATGGCCACTTTTCCAACAAGACTGTGACATCAGCAAGGAATTGACAGAGTGATGGGCTAGAATACTGGGAGGTGAGATAGTAGATCCCTTTAGGGTCCCTGAGGGTGTCAAAATGACCCTTGCAAAATATATGGAGTCCTATCTAGGAAATTGTCCTGCCATGGTATAAAAATAACAAGCGTGCCTTCTAGAATAAAACTATTTTAATGTAGACAACTTACCATCCCATGCTGCAGAAAACTCCATTGACTTTTTGGTTGCTATGGGCATAAAGTCCTTTCACCCCAACTGGACTGAGAACCATCTTTAAAAGGAAGATCTAAGGGGGTGGATGTCAGTATATGTCAAACTTGCCTCTTTGAGAGGCAATACTGGCACTTTGTAATGAAACCACAGGCAAAACCTCTACATGGACCTACAAGTTGGATGAAAGAGTGATATCAAAGAAAGGCTCATATGTTAATAAGTATCTTGATCTGTAAATACGTTCTTTGACTTAAATTGCATCCATTTTTTGAAAAATGATCTCCTCATGCAACAAATACAACTGATGTCGAATTCTTGTGTTTAAAAAACTTTGTCATGCATAAGAGTTTGCAACGCTGCATTTTATGTTGAAAATACTTTTAAACCGCTGCTGTCATTAGTAGTTTTGCTTCTAATAAAATCCACAATGTATTATAATCACAAAAATCCTTAATCCTACTGATTGTTTGGGAAAAACAAACAAAAACAGTGCATAATAATGTGGAACACAATGTTTTTTAAACGGGTGGTTTTAATGTAATCGCTGATCATTGAATGCACTTATTCCAGCAATCATCTCTTTGCATGAATGTAATCAGACTTTGTAGTTTCCTACTGCCCATCAGTCTTACATTCTAAGCGCACAGTTGGTGCAAAATCTCCTGTGATAAAATGGCAGAAAAATGTATAGTACAGCATCGAAAAAATCCATCTTGCATGCTTAACCTCTCACTTGAGAGGTTCAAGCCATGCATTACGCTTTGTGCATCATAAGAATTCACAGCTCACACACATTCTTGAAACCACTGGGACATCTGGTGTGGGGTAATTATGATCACATCGCTTGTAGTTTACGTTCCTGCTTTAGCTCAATGGTATTTGATTAACCATTGTTGATCGAAGCCTCCACTTGTATGTGACGAGTCACAAAGGGGTTGAACTACAAAGACATTCACTTACAGACAAAGAGGATTAATGACAAGGAGCGGTTGTGTGTGTAAACACAGCGTGTCTATGTCACATGGTGTCCAGCTTTGCTTTTGGAGCCCACAGTTCCTATGGTAATAGCACTAAAGCCACATTCTTGCCGTGGCTGCGTTACATATTACACAACGGCTGGAAACTAGGGCTCAGGCAAGAACCACGTTTAAACATCTTTCAATTACAATTGCAATCAACCTACCAAGACATATTTGGTGTTCAGGGTTTGGTTTTTAAGTACTGGAGCTATGAGGCTAATGTAGCTAAAAAAAAAAACAAAACAGTTAGTTATCTAAAGCTTTTGGCTGTCAGTTAACATTCAAATAGACTTGCTTTTGTTTTTTTAGATTTAGTTCAGGGTTCATTTTAAAGTTCATTTTAAGCAAGGAAAATCCTAACCTCTCATTCAAGCTGGGCGCTGTGTAAATCCATATTTCAAACACTTCTGGAAGGTTTTCATGAATATAAAGCAGCATCTCAGACACTTTCTATTTTTTTGATGGTGGGGGGGCTAGTGGGAAGGCCACTGCCAACCCATGTCCCCGGCAGACATGCCACTTATATCTAACAGCTGCAGCAAAGTATGTGGCACAGTCTAAAAACAGAGGAAGCAGCTATCTTAGAACCTGAATTGATTCTGAATTACAGGTGAGCAGAGAACCAATGAGGGTTCGAAAAAATATTACTGTAATGTTTAGTATATTGTTATGTAATAATCATGTTTGTATCCAAACTCTTAAAGTAGTGCTATTTTCATTTCATGGTTAAGCAAGAGAATTCTTGAAAAGAACTTGAAATGAAAACAAGCCAAAGCAAGACCTCCTATCGTTCAGTCCGGCTCCTGAATGCCACCAGGTTCACTAGCTCTAATAGTCATGGTTCTCCACAGGATACCATACAGTGTCTGAGACGACTTATGTAAGTGTACTTGAGTTTTCCTAATAACAAACACTGGGCAGGAAACTTGTTCATGCTATCTTTCCCTGGCTGTTTCTCCTCTGAGTTTGTTTGAGTGGCTGAAGTGATACTTTCACTGTATAAATGTGCACAAACGTTCATGCATGTCTCCACATTCTTGGGATGTGCACTGCGCAGTGTGTGGGCCTCCAGACTGATGGATCTTTTGCTCTCCATGCTTGTTCTCAGAAAGGTGGTTTCATGCTTCTCATCCACGTGTGTGGAAAAGTGTCAAATCTAAGTCTAATCAATGTCAGGAGGCTGCTAGACTACATAAGCCTTTCTCCACTCCAAATGTAAACCTCCATGTGTCCATGGACTGGTTTTCTAAATGAGACCCAATATGGGCAGTGTATGGGCAATGTAACTATGACTGTATATTTAAATTTCAGCATTTGGCACACACTTGTATCCAAAACATAACGTTTTTGTGTATCACAGCTGAAGGTGAATGGAGTGTTAATAATCTTACCTACTGGTGTAGTGTGGTATGTTGCCCAGGTTAGGAATCAAACCCCACTGTCCTGCTTGGAAGGCAGGTTTGTTACCCACTGTCTGAACTTTACACTGCATATTGCTCCTCAGCAGTATACGGTAGTGAACGGTGTCCTGTAAAGGGCAGGTGCATGCCAATATCAGCCAGTTCAGCCAGTTAGACCCACCTCACTTTCCTTACCCCTCACCTCGACTGTTGTTGGCTGCTTTCCAGCTCTTCGGGAGTGTTCATGGATATACTTTTGTAAAAATGTGTTAGATTAGATTTCTTAAAAAAAATCAGCAGAACATGAATTCACACTAATGAGACCCCAACAGAGCTCTCTGCAGCACCCTATACATGTATTTGATACATAGGAAGGGAGGAGAGAGTGACCTCAATCAGAAGAAAGCAGCCACATCATATTCCACTTCTAATGTCGTGGATATTTACCGGCTCTGTGCGAAAAGGGTATGTCCACAGACACGCCTCATGGGATGTTCTCCTCTGATCATTGGTGCCCTAAATCCTTAAAGAGTGCAGTTCTCCAGCAGGTGCTTAACCAGAGTGCCAACCTCGTTTTCAAGTTACTTAATCAGCCTGCGGAACTGTCCGTAAAGTTTGCCTGGCTGTACTTGAAAGCTTAAAAGGAACGCATCTTTACTAATTATTCTCCAGACCCTGCGGAACACAATTAAAAACTGGTTAGGAATTCTGCTTGTAGTCAGTAGAGTGTCAGGCCTCGTGCGAAGACTGAGCTCAGCCAAGTTCTCAGAAGGCGTCTGCATGAAAAGAGTTGTGTGAAGTTCCTGAGGACCATCAAGCCAGTGCAGAAAACGTCTGGTATGCTGGTTGAACAAGTGAGCAAATTATAGATGTTTTTTTTTAAAAAGTTCTCTGAAAGTCCTTGACTGATGCAGAGCGAAGAGGGAATAGCATCCCAGCATGGCTCTGCGCAGGGCCAGTATCAGAACAAATTGAATGGGGCGTGTGTAATTCTGATGAGGCGCAGGGATAATTTGAGAAAAACCATCCAGGTGTCCTGTGTGAAATCACACAGTCTGCGAGGTGCTAAAGCAGTGGCGCTCCAGAGCATTACCACACAGGCAGACATCAAAAGCCCACACACTAACCTCACCCCTTTGGCTATTGTTGCTTCATCTGGTGAGCTTTCAAAGCCAGCCTGTCAGATGTGTTCAGTGGTGAGGGTAATCCATGACGCTAAATATAATGAACTGAAACACGCTACCCAGACTTATACAGCTAATTTTGCCACATACCTTCTAATTTAGCCACATTCCTTTGGATTTCTGCTGGATTTAATAGGTAATGCGTTCTGCCACACTGTTTTATCCTTGTCCCACATCTTTCGTCTTGTGTTTGGTTTAGGAAATAGTAAAACTCTGTGATTTGAGTGTGTGTAAATTCCCTACTCCCGGCATTGGGGCGTGTTGTCCTAAGAAAAGCTATGAGTGGATATTCAGGACCCAGTGTTACTAAACCATTTGCCTCACTTTCAGAAACATTCTGTCTGCCTGTTATGTACACAACTGGCACAAGAGCCTTAATGTGCCGTTTATGGGTCATGTGCTTGGTGAAACACAATATGTGCTTCCCTTCCTCGTGCAGATGTATTTGAGGGAGGGCTGTGAAAAACACACAGAGGGATACTGGGGTTTATTGAACATGTCCAGGATGTTAATAAAGACTCCTTAAACTGAACTGAAGTTCATGTCTGAGAAGATGCAGTGCAAAGTATGCCTTGATGCAGGCGTATATTTTTTGCTCACAGACCATTTTATTGTATTACAAACTCTGATTTCATGGCCGGAGTGGACTTACTGCCCTGGAGAAAGTATTGGTGGGAAAGAATCTAATTCATTAACACCACTATCTCTTCATCGCTGAACTTTCAGTTTTTGTTTTCTCTCGAGCTTGTTGACGACATGATTTTCTTTTCCTTTAAAATTGCTCTTTAGTGGGCAAGTCTAAGCATAGTTTGCGTGATAAGCTGTCACCTTTATTGACACGAACTTTATGAGGGTATTGCATTCATATCAAGGCATGTGCCTGCACTCATATGTACATGTGACCATTTGTATTTTTACCTTCAAAACAGGACCTTGCATGCATGGTGAAATCAAGAGGTCAGATGCCCCGACATTAACCAGGAGGGTATAGTGTGTGTATACCAAAATATGATAATAGTATCTGACTACTGACAGAGTAAACACATAAACATCTTTGGTATCTCTAGCCCTTTATTACTATTTGTGATAACCAAAATTTTGATAAAAAATGTCATGATTAAGCATTTTATCCACGCTAAAATGTTTCTGCTGCAAAATCCAAATAACTGTTGTCTCTGCATTGTGCATGTCCCTAAATGGAAGACCTGTATCGACTGCAGCTGTCATGTTTTGCTGTGATGTGCAAACATTATGTAATTGGACAGCGGAATTGAGCGAGGTTCAATCTGATGCCAGGCATTGCACATGGATGCAGAAAGCCTGACAGCACTTTGCTGTGATGTCAGTCAGGCTTATCTGGAGCGCATATTATTATGCATTACTAGCACAGGCCTCATTCTCCTGTAATGGTGACCGATGTTCTGCGGCCCCAGTTCTGACACTCCTTGCCCAGGGTTTGTTTATTTGTTTGAGGAGTCGGATGTGCGGCACGACAAAACAGCACTGAAAGCTGTAGGCTAGTTTCCTCTGATGCCACTGCAATCTGAAAAAAGGTGCAGGTGAGGTTTAACATCGTACACTGATGGCACAGATCAGAGAGACGGACGGATTTCACATTAAAAACACACTTTCCAATAAATTCAGCTGCTGTGGGAGTAGTGGAACATGAAATGTCGATTTCAAGAGAATTATATATTACTATTATGCACCCAGTAAAAATTCCAGCTCACTTCAGTCTTTCTGTGAGTAGTTAAACTTGATACCAAGTCTGAAATGAAATGAAAAATTACCTTTTTGTTAGTTCCTGTCCCTGGTCCTACTGAACGTGATTAATCATGTCATTTGATCATAATGAATAATTTTTTAATTGAATAATAAATTGAATAATTAAATAGAATAATTAAATTGAATAATTTTCAAAAATCTAATCGGGTCCAGTTTTATGGGGACACGAAAGCATCCATTGTACCATCAGCTAGAATTTTTTGCATCATTTTTGAACACATTTGGCCTACATAACTCCTAACTAATACCTTTTTCAGGTAGTATAAAGACGAAATAATCTACATTGTGCTTATAAAATCAGATAAAGTACAAAATGTCAGTGCAATCACTGCAAATTTGATATTGTCAGTGTTGAAGTTAATGAAACATATTATCACTGACATTCACTGATGTTTTCAAACCAATAGTATTTGAATACTCAGAGACTCTTGTACTGTGTTTACTGCTTTATCTGCTTTAAAAAGTACAGTGTACCTGGACGTCAGGAAAGATTTTCGATGGAAGAAACTGATTTGCTCGTGCGTGAGGTGAAGGCACGGGAGCAATTGATCTTCGGG
>JBBIGA010006544.1:0-15508 GCA_037576975.1 Alestes dentex | reverse complement strand
GTGTGTGTGTGTGTGTGTGTGTGTGTGTGTGTGTGTGTGTGTGTGTGGAGTCTGCATGTTCTCCTCGTGGTGGTGTGTGTTTTCTCCGGGATCTCCGGGTTTCTCCCACAGTCCAAAGACATGCAGTCAGGAGAACTGGGGATTCTAAACTGACTGTAGGGGTGTGTGTGTGTGTGTGTGTGTGTGTGTGTGTGTATGCGCGCTCTGCCTAGGGTGAGGCCCTGCCTACCCGAGATCCTAGTAAGGATTAAGTGATTACAGAAAACAGTTTGTCTGCTGTTTTCAACCAGTGAAATTGACAGTGATTTTGTTTACTGTTATTTGTTTTTGAAAGCTGAAATGTTTGTCCTAACTAGGGGCTTACAACAGAAAACTGAAACACCAGGGAAATGTATTAGCTAATCGGCAAAGCTACAGTAAGAAGCACCACCAGCATATTCTATGCTGTGCATTTACTTTACTAATCTCTGAAAAAAATAATTAACTGTTTTAGAAGGTCATTTATGTTCTTTTTGTAAATAATGAACACAATGTTGTATGTATATTGCTGCTTTCCTTCTTCTATGACTACACAGTCTGTATTGGCCTTCGGCTATTCAGCATGTGAAGGTTTTTATTCTCTGACCATGAAATACAATAATCACTTTATTTTTCTCACCAATACAGTGTGTAAGCAATATTTTTGTTTTTTAATTTTACACAAAAGAATCTACAATGACACAATGATTAAGTTAATGAGTTCTTTCTTAATAAAAACATAAATAAATCTCATTTACAAAAATATTCAGACCCTTTGTTATGACAATAGCACCTCTGGTGAATCCTACTTTTATCAATGACCTGTGCGTAAATGAATTTGTTGGACCTGTCTATATAAGGCCTCAGAGTTGTTGGTGTATATCTGAGTGAAAACCAAGCCATTTATAGCCTTTTTATGTCACTTGAAGGGCTTTGAAGAAGGCCCCATAACTTACTGCATTCTGTTTTAACTGTTTTCTATTAATGGAATAATGTAAACACATATTAACTGTATCTAGGAATGTGTTCTGTTTGGCTGATACATTAGTAAGTACTGTGTCAACACATGTGTCTATCACAGACATTTGTCTCTAAACCCTGGTGCTGGAGGTGCATGCTCTGCACATTTAAATACTTTGCACTGAAGGAAATAGTTAACATCAGTTATATCTTTAAAATGTAATACATGTATTACATCGAAACTCTCAGCATGAATACAAAGTACAAAATATGGAACAGTGTAAGGTCACACAGTGTAAGCATTAGGATAAGAGGATGTTTTATCATTTTATTATACATCCTATTAAAAACTACTGTGTGAAAAGCCTGGTAAAGTTCTTTGTTTCAATGATTGAGTTCACCAGTGGCTCAAGGACGAGATTACACAAGTGTAGATAGAACTACACAGAGAGCAAAAAGAAAGCTCAAGACTTTAAAAATAAGAGAGCAACATCAGAGAGAGAATAATAATATTCTGTATTCTAGCAGCACTGTAATTATATGCTCACAAGGTAAAGAAAACAATAGAAATGTATTGTGTGTGTGTGTGTGTGTGCATGTGTGTGTGTGTGTGTGTGTGTGTGTGTGTGTGTGTGTCTGTCCGTCAGTGTTTTGCAGAGAAACAGACAAGCAGTTCAGTTTAGATGAGTGTGGAAAGTTCTGATTCAGTTCTGGTTAGGTGACTGATGGCCTGATGGCCCATCCTGGCAGTGAAAGCTTGTATGCTAAGGAGGGAGAAGAGAATGTGGGTAGGGTGGGGGGTACTGTCCACAATGCCGGTACACATCCAGTGGTGTACATGAGCATAACAGAGGAGAGACAGACCCTCATGATTGTTTCAGATGTCCTCCTTGCTTGCTACAGGGCCTTGTAGTGCAAGACGTTGCAGTTCCCCTACCAGGCCATGATGCAACTGCTCAGGATGCTCTCTATTCTTACTCTGCAGAATGTGGTGGGGATGGGGAATGGGATGTCCTCAGTCTCCAGATGAGGGAGAGATGCTGCTTGATTTTCTTTGCCATGGAACTGGTGTTGAAGTTGTACCTCCTATCTGTATGCTGCTTTGTGATTCCCACTGACCGGTCCCACCAGTGCCATCACAGTGCCAGTGTCATCAGCAAACTTGATGATGTGGTTCGAGCTGTGCATTGCCTCTGGGGAGCCCCTGTGTCTCCCAGTCAGGAAGTACAGGATCCAGTTGCAGGGAGAAGGCCCAGCAACTTCTGATTTACTATCAGAAGCTGAGGAATGACTGTCATGGGGATAGACACGAATGACTGAAAGCTGCCCAGTTGTGGCCTGATGGAAGAGCCCAGTCGCGGATACAGATGAAAGAGCCGGTTAATCACGCAGTTATTCTGAGAGCACTCCACACAAGGAGTAAAGATTCCCACCAAAGGAACCAGCACTCTCACACGCTCACAGAAAGGTAAGAAAGAGCTCTTACGAGCAAGAGTACTCACGGTACCGAGAGGAGTTGAAAGTTGACACTGATCGGGCATGAGAGTCCAATGTCTGTGTGCAGAGGAACCCCAGCTTCCTGTTTAAATACCTTAAGGGTGAGTCATTTTCGAAGCCAATTGACATCACATGATCTGGTGCGTGTGACAATGATGGTGTTGAACTGAAGTCTATACGAATGGTATTCCCACATAAGTCTTTTTGTCTACATGAGTGAAGGCCAGGTAAAGGGTGGTAGTGAAAGCGTCATCCAGTAAACAACTGGGATGAAACAGAAACAGCAGGGGGTTCAGTGAAGTGTGAAGCTGGATCTTTAAATGGCTCAAGTCTCTCAGCTCATGATGATGGATGTAAGTATGACAGGATGGTAGTCATTGAGGCAGGATACTTTTTGGGTACAAGGATGAGGGTGGTGGTTTTACGTGTATTGGAATGACAGTTATTGAAGATTCCTGTGAGAACACCTGGAAGTTAGTCAGCCTGGTCAGGTATGATGTCTGGTCCTGTGGCTTTTCATCAGTTGACTGCTCTTCACATCAACAGTCATAGTCTTGGAAACTGTAAAATCATTGATTGATGTAGCCAATCATGGATGTCTATGTTAGGCCCACCGTAGGTTGCAGCTTCCCGAAACATGTCCCTTTCGTTATACTTAAAACAGCCTGGAATGGCAGAAGTGGCTTCAGGGGGCCATATTTGCGTTTGCTTCAAAGTGGGCTTGGCATGTCTGATGAGCGGTAAATAAAGTGGTCTATATCTAACAGTCACAAGATATGAAAGATATGACAGGAAACCTGGTTGGTTTAGGGGTATTCTAATGCAGCTGCCTCTTCTCTTTTTGAGCTACAGGTTGCCTGCTTCCATCATCCTGCTGTTAACTGGGAGAGGTCTGGGCCACCACTGTGCGGGAGCATCAGGGGCCACTCTGTTTGAACAGCATGTACCTAATGGCGGAGATCTGGTGGGCCTGTCAGTCATGGGACGGCAAAGAAGCAGCCAGTTAAACTCAAGGTATAGGCAATGTCAGCACAGCGTTGTGGATTATACAATCACATTCTGCACACTGACAGCTGAGAGTGGCTGGAATGCAAAGGTGCAGACGCTAATGTTCATGCAAGTGCTTTCTGGAGAGTTAAAAACTGAACTGGCTATTTGGGACCCCACTGAGGATCACATATACTGTCACCTCCACTTCAGGGAGAGAAGGCTGTAACAGCCTTGCCCCATCTCGCCACACTCCTTCCTGTCACTCCTTTTTCTGTTTTCTGCTTCTCTATGTTTTGAATTTGTTTACATTGAGCACATGGTTTTGGATTCTGTCACGCTCTCCCCCACATAATTTCTGTTGTCTTTTAACACTCTGCCCCACTCTGCCGTACCACTCAGCGCCCACACCTGCTCCTTTATTCCCATGTGTTTCGGCTGTGTTTGATAAATCAGTATGTATTTATACTCCTGCCTACGTAGGTGTTGCTTGCCAGTCATCCGTAACCCTTCCCCTGTCTCTGGATGATCATACTATTCTGTTTTTTTCTTCTTTGCTAGTCTGTTTACACAAAGTCCGGGCAGTTTCTCTCCCTCAACACAGACCTTTCAACTGCTCCAGGGTGCCACCCCCTCCCCCCACCCCCCAGGGGCTCTACTCTTTGTCAGACAAAGACAGGGGCCTTCATCAATGCATCAATTACAGTTAAGAACTTGTGCTCACTGCCTCTCATTAACAGTGCCTTTAAATGACTCCAGCAGGTAATGGGGTCCACCAAGCTGGACCTCCACAGTGCATACCAGTTGGTTCACATAAAGGAGGTGGATAAATGGAAGTCCACCTTTGTCATATCCATCAGCCATTACGAATACTGCATCATGCTGTTTGGCCTGGTCGGCACCTGTTCTGTTGGACCCCAGAAGCCCTACTGCACTTTTTAGGAATTAAAGGAATGATTCATCATGATACCAGTTTTCCCTGATCACCCATTTGTGACTGAACCTAATGCCTTGGAAGTAGGGGGAGCTGTTCTTTCCCAGCAGGGCTTTCATGTTAAACTGAAACAATGCACATACTTTGATGAAATTACTTGAGGTCAAACTGGCATTCATGGGAGCCAAACATCCATGTGTGATATGGACAGACCACATGAATTTGGAATACAGCTGATCCACCTGGAACATCTCAATCCTGAGCAGACCTTGTGGGTTCTTTGGGAGGTATGATTTCACTTACTCTACCATCATGGAATGAAGAATCTTTCCCATTTTTACAAGCCCTGTAAGCTCTCTATATTGACTGATTATGTTATTCCCAAACTTTGCATCCTGGCTCCAGAGAGATGTGGAGTTATTTGGGGGCGCCACACAGCACTGCAGGGCCTCTTGCATGTCATACAATGGTCCCATGTCTCAATGGACTTTGCCATTGGGCTCCCCTTGGGCCACACAGTCATACTTACCCTGGACCACTTCTCCAAGTCATGAGACCTAATAATACTGACCAAACTCCCCTTGGCTACAAAAACTGCTGACCTTCTTTGCCACCATCTGGTTCGCCTGCATGCTTTTTCTTAAAGTGTGGTTTCTGATAAGGGTCCCCAACTCACCTCAAGTTTCTGGAAAGCCTTCTGCCATTTGGTAGGTGATACCATTGGTCTGTCCTCTGGTTTCCATCCACAGTCTAATGGCCAGATAGCCTGGGTCACAACACTTTATAGCATTTCCCTTCCGATATGTCCCCTTTGAAATGTGCTATTTGATTTAAGAGACAAGATATACTTTTATTAGTCAGACAAGAGGGAAATGATTGAACACTTCCAGGACCAGGAGATCAGGAGATCCAGAGGTGCCTTCAGTGCAGTTGCATATGAAATGCCGCCATTTGCCATGGAGCAGAGCCTGAAGGTACTTGAGCAAGTGACTCTGTCTATGTTCTTAATAGGGCAGAGGGTTTGGCTCTCAGTTAAAGACCTCTCACTCCTAAATAATGACGCCTGGTGGGCATCACTCTTAGCTCCCTTGCACCCTCAGAGCCAGTCCTACATTCCATGTGTCCAGGTTATGACCCATCCTAACCAAAACGCTAGATTAATTGGTGGGCAGCATGTCTATGCTGGTAGGTTCTGGACTCTTGTTGGACAGGACAAGGGGTGCAATGCCTTGTAGACTGGGAGGGCTAAGGGGCTGAGGTGGTGCTAGGTTACTACTTAGGATGAGTCGGACCGGATCCTCATTTGGAACTATGTTTTTCAGTTAGATCAAGTATCTGGGATGGAGAAGTCAGATATGTATGATGTAGTTGTGATATATTAAGAGATGATGCAGTAGAAAATATTGTAGATGGGAAGAAAACAGGAAGAAAACAAATCACTAAACCTTTGGGCAGACTACCTCATTGGGTAGACTACTTATAGTGATATGTTCTTTATTCATTGGAGGGTAACTAGCCAGATTTGAACAGTTTACAGTTCAGTCAATTATGCATGCCAAAATAGACTGCTGTGACCTTTAAAGAGGCTTGGCACCGGGTTGATGTCACCTCCGCCTGTGGGAATAATACGACAGCTGTGCACGGCGTTCCTGACCAGTGTACCATTTCTAATATCAAATACATGTGTGAATACTTGTCAACCACGTCTCCTCCATCCCTACTGTCTTTTAAATTTGGATTTTGGGATTCAAAACTTCCAAGGATTTGGACACACCTAAAAGTTGATCTGTAGGTTATGAAAGTCAGTCATGCAATGTTTTACTGTTGTATAGCCCTGTGATGTCTTTAAGAGTAATGTATAGTTCGCTAGCTGCCCCCCTTAGTTTTCAGGCCGTTGTTCCATGTGCTCCTGCATACCTGAATTGCCACATTTGTTGTTTTTTTCCTTCCGCTGTCCTCCTGTAGTTCTTTATCTTCAATTGCAAATCCACTGTTCCTTGATCCAAACTTTGAAAAAGCAATATGAGTAAAACTAGAAAAGAATGACAAGATGAAAAGAAGCTAGAAATGAATGAAAGACTCCCTCAGTTTAATCATTTGAACTAGATATGTTTCTTTTTTGTTATTTTACACACATTTCTCATGTGTTTTATACAGCTAAAACAGCTTGACTCCAACTGAATCCAAAGAACACCAGTGTGTATAAAATGTGTACAGGACATTGAAAACATATCATTTAAATTTTTACCTCAACCCAGTTGTCCCCATTAAATTAGGAAAAGTTATTTAATATGAAGTAAAAATGATGTCTACTTTTTATTCAGAGACATTAAACATTGAATGAGTTCAAATGGACCCCAGACATGAAAGGATGGTTAAGCAAATTAACACATGGGTAATTCTTGAAAGGATCTAGAAAAACCATCCCTGCGCCCTGATTATGACACGCCAAACTCTTTTGGTTTGCCACATCCATCGATACGTCAGGCGTAGGTCCCCTAATAATATATATATATATTTCCAGGGTCAAGACACACTATAACCAATTAGTAAGGAACATTAGACCACCCATTAAGACCTTCCCTCTCTGTGTTGAGTTGTGATGTTGTGTTTGTGAATTTTAAATGCAGTTTTTGATGTTTTTTTAATTTGTTGTATTTTTTAAAAATTGTTATCATGTTTTTTTACATTTGCATATTTCAGAATTTGGTTATTTTGCTCTTGTGTCCTTTGGGTCGCTGTCATGCTTTTTCAGTTTGCTCTAGTGTTTTTTACTTGCTGTTTTTGCTGCTGTGTCTTCTGCCTTTTTTGTGTGATTTATGTGACTATATGTATTTTTAAAGGACATCAAAATGCTAAAATAATAAAACACCCATATATAGATTGGTTGCTACTAACTGCTTCAAACTAAAGTACCAGATGATCCATGAATGCCTGTGGGTGGGGCATCTGAGGCTGAGACTGTAATGAGACTGTAATATTGCAGTTTTGTCTCTTCTCTATATTCATTTTTGCCCCAATTAATTTTTTACTTTTGTTCTGTTTGTCATTAATGTCTTGTTTGTTCTATTCAGTTTTTCAGTTTTCATTTTAAAAATCCACTGGCAGTTTCCACAGTTTTAAGGGAGGAAAGGTACGAATGCAAGAGCACACGAATCCTTCTAAGACGCGAATTTACATTTACTGGTAAGGAAATGATTCGGTGTTCCAGCCTGCCATCCTCTGCCACAGTGGATGTGGTGTGCCATTGAGACCATCAGCAGTGATCACAGAAGGCTGCTACCGCGTACACTTGCTCGTTGATTAGGCAGAAAAATCCACCCAGCTCAGGTCCTTGACAGATATCTCCTCCATGCTTGGGGTTCAGTGTGAGTTGATTCTATTTAAACCCACTGCAGAAATGGTACTTGCCTTAAAAAGAAAAAATGCACAACTGCATAAAATATGTAAACAAATCACTACAATAAATAGGGGTGGGTGTGGCCTAGTGGGTAGGACACTTGCCTGTGGATCAAGAGGTCATGGGTTTGAATCCTACCTTCAGCATACCACCACTGGGTTCCTGAGCAAGACCCTTAACCCCAAGTTGCTCCAGCGAGACTGCCCCCTGTAGTTAGGGAATGGAAGTCGCTTTGGATAAAAGCATCTGATAAATGCCATAAATGTAAATCCTACAGTTATATATCCAAGTAATATGTCCATATATTAAAGTATAGTTTGTGCCTTGTATGCTTCCCTACTCATCTAGGGAGGCTCCACATTAGATGCTGCAACACTGCAGTGAGGATCTGATTATATTCAACAAGAGCTTTTGTGAGATGAGGCACTGATGTTGGATGATCAGCTTTGGATCATAAACACAACTCTAACTCACCCCAAAAGATACTGGAGGGTGCTCCCTCACTCCAGGAAACCTGCCCCACACCCTTTAGCTCAGTGATTCTCAAAGTCCAGACCAAACTGCAAGTCATTCCGGACCCAGTCCACACATCATATTAGGAATTCATTTATGCAATACAATTAAGTGTATGTTTCAATAAATTGTTAGTTATATATATAAAATATAACATATATTAGATTTTTATGGCGATCCTGGACTGAGATTAACCAAAGCATTGTTGTCAGTTGGAGCACATATGATGCAACGTTGGCGCACTTCATCCACATTAGCAAGTTGGGCTTTGCATCCACATTAGCAAGTCCGCTAAGGCTAACGGGCGTTCGCGTGCAGTCCCACGAGCATGAGTGAGAGAAATACCTGCGTCATTATAAGAGTCACCGGAGACGGAGGTGTTATGTCCTGTCACCACTTTATTTGTTGAGGCATAAAAGTAAGTAAGCTAATCAAGGGTATTGTTAAATCTTATTTAACACTTTACTGTCAAAAGTGAGAGTGGATTCGGTTCACAAGCAAACAATTATATGCAAACAGCGCCATTTCTTTTGGTTGTATGTTGTAAGCATATTTAATAAAAGGGATTTGCTCATCACTTCTTGTCCCGGACCTTTGACCTTATCTAGAAATTAGAGTTGGACCTTTGAGTATAAAGTTTGAGGACCCCTGCTTTAGCTGATGTTTAGCAACAGGCATTAAGCTCATGTGACGCTGCTTCAGAGCATCCCATTTTTCAGCAAAGCATTTTAATGGAGATACCAGCTGTGCATCTGAAACTGAACCTTTGTGTCAACAATGGGCACAGCTTGAAGTGAATGAATTCACCAATCACAGCTACTTCTGAACATCAACGGTCATAAATGCACCAACAGAAATACACAACAACACATTTACGATGTGCTTCACAGACACAACAATACTGACAATAGATGCAACAAAATACAAATAAACATTGATTTTAAAAAAATTGTAAGATATCAGTCCATGAAGGCTCTGGATCTATATGGGCAGGCATGAGTATGGGTGTAAGTGCGTTTTAAGATGCCATGTCAGACTGAAATGATATTTTTCATCTGGGCTGTGGAGAAAGACGCAGAACAGTTTGTTCCAACGGATTATTTTCACTCATATTGTCTTCATAAAATAGGATTTCTTATCCCAAAGAAAACCCAACAGAAACGCATCCGCATAGACACAGGCAGGATTTAAAAGGGTTTGCCCAGATGTTACACAGCGCTCTGTGTGTTCCACAGGTTTGCGTTCACTTCCCCCACACTGTCGACTCCTGCATTTGTATTCTGAGCCTGTCTGTTTATGATGGAGTATCCTGGCAACCGCAGGCAGGCAGCCTGGTGGTGGGAGGGTGGCACGCTGGCAAGAATGGCCTAACTGTAGCAGGGGCTGCAGAGGGGGGGCACGAACAGCCACCTGCATGAGAGCCAGCAGGTTAAATACGGGTTGGGGGAAATAGTTAATGCTTAGAAGTCTCTTAGACTTGTTGCTGTTGTTTGTATTTTGATTTGATTTTTCCATTTTGTTTTCATGTCAAATCATAATAAAATCTGTTCAGACCAAAAATAAAAAATAAAAAATTCTACTATTCTACTTATAAATATAAATGCGGTTTTGACGGATAGTTCCATCAGAATTCGAATCACCATAAATAACCTACAATTACATCAGGCCTTTTTTGAATGCCTGCGATAACTGCAGCTTCTTAAAGCCAACGCACACTTTGCAGTGTCCAAAATGTCTATTTATAGTGAAGGTGCACAAGTCACCGTGCCTGTTTAGCCATTACTGCATTATAAGAACCCAGAACAATACCACACAAATCCATAGTAGGTAACACGCCTTGAAATTTATACTGAGACAGCACAAACACTATACAGAGAAAATGTCTACTTGAGGAATTTACCGCTATAGTTCAATACTTGCTTCAGCTAATAAATTCTTTATTAAACTGGATCATGTTCAAGGTTCATGGTTCAAGGTTACTTTGTCATATGCAGCTGTGAACACGTACAAAGTGAGATGAGTCAATGTTTCTCCTTGGACCACGGAGGAACATACAGCAACATACAACATTCAGCAGAGTGCAGGTCACAACAGACAAACAATAAACAGACACCTAGTGTGGACACTGTAACCCCTCTGGAGTGATGACAGAACACTACAGTAAATAAACAATAAATAGACAGTGTAGCAGAGTAACAGTAATGTGAGTGGGAAACTTAGTTTACTAGAAATTAAAATATTGCACTATATATACATGTTATTGCACATAAGCATATGTTGCACTGGAATCATTTTCTTATTCTTATTCCCCATTTAGCAGCACAGAAAAACCACAGTGAGTAGTGTAGAGTTAGAACAGTGACTGGTTGTTAGGGTGCCTGTACTGGCAGTAAACAGGGTTACAGTAGAGTGGAGGTGCTAATTGTATAGTATGAGTGTAGCACAGTAAAAATAAAGTACAGACATTTTAAGCAGTATGAAGAGCATAAAGTGAGGTAGTTGATAGCATAAAGTGAGGTAGTTGAAATGTGCTGGTCAACCAGGAACTAGACATTTTAATATTGGTCTGCACACTCCTTAAGCACCCGTCCAGGTATACTGTCAGGACCAGGAGCTTTATGTGGGTTAACTTTGACCAGAGTTCTCCTCACTGCAGCTGTGGTCAGGCAGATAACTTGTTCATCTGGGAGAGGAGTGGATTTCCTTGCGGGCTCCCTGTTGAGTGCGCTGAATCGCGCGTAGAAGGCGTTCAACACATCGGGAAGAGAGGCATCACTGTCACAGAGAGGAGGAGGTGGTTTGTAGTCCTTGATGGCTTGGATGCCCCTCCATGTGAACCAAGTGTCACCAGTGTTCTGAAAGTGCCCTTTGATTTTTTGGGCATATGCGTACTTTGCCTTCTTGACTGCTTTGGCCTGGTAGCCTTGTCTTCAGATCAGAAGGCAGCATCCCAAGCTTTTAGCTCCCTTCAGACCTCAGCAGGCATCCAGGTTTTCTGGTTGGCTCTTATAGTCACCCTCTTGGAGACAGCAACGCCCTCAGTGTACCTGCTGATGAAGACGGTCACCGCTGCTGTGTTCTCCTCCACGTTAGTGTGGCCCCCGTGAGTAGCGGCCTCTCTGAACACGGACCAGTCTGTGCACTCAAAACAGTCCTGAAGTGCTGAGATGGCCCCCTTAGGCCACACTCTGATGTCTCTCTGGACTGGCGCAGTGCGTTTGAGCAGGGAGCTGTATGTAGGCTCGGCTCGGTACGCGTCCTTGACGGTGGTGTATACATAGTCTAAACGGTTCTCACCCTGGTTGCAAACTTCACATGCTGGTAGAATCTGGGCAGTGCAGACTTGAGGTTTACACAATTAAAGTCACCAGCAACGATAACGGCCGTGTTCAGGTGGGCAGTCTGCAAGTTGTTCACGGCCTCATACAGCTCCGCTAGTACTTGGTTAGCATTAGCGCTAGGCGGCACATACACAGGCCGACAGTTCACTACCAAAATCTCCACCATAGAGGAACAGTGTCTGTAGACTACCGTGATGTTTGTGTACCACTCGTTGTTTGTGTAAATGCACACACCACCTCCGCGCCTCTTTCCGCTTTTCAGGCAGTCTCTATCCATGAGGAACAGGGAGTGTCCGGCTAGCTGCACCGCCGAGTCAGAAATGCCATCATGTAGCCATGTTTCTGTGAAGCTGAAAGCACAGCAGTCCTTCACGTCCTTCCATGTGGAGTTTCTGAGCCTTAAGTAGTCCATCTTGTCGTCCAGGGAGCGTGTGTTTGCCAGCAGGAGAAATGGGAGAGCGGGTCTGTTTGGGTTAGCCTTTAGCCTAGCACGGTGGCATGCTCGCTTGCCGCGCTTCAGGGTGCGGTCACACCGCTTCAGCGTGCGGTCACACCGCTCACAGGTGAACTTCCATCGGCTGGCGGCTCCACGCTGCTCTGAGGTCTCTCAGCCTGCTCTGCATAGCAGGCGGAGCTCCCGCAGGGTCTCCAAGACCATCACGTCCAGTGTTGTTTTGTCACGTGGACGTCCGTGACACTGGAACTCTTAAGTAGTGAGTAACGATTAGAATTAGGACAATGACATGAAACATTTAGCACTGTTTGAAGAGGCCGCCGTGCAGATGTCTACTCACGCCGCCATCTTGGAGCTCATGTGTAATGTTGATTTTTTTTTAACAAATTAATTAAATGGACCAGAACCAAACCAGAGTCCTCAAAACATACAAGTAACATTCAACAACACACTTGCTAACCATATAAATAATTAAAAAAAATTTGTGGTAGGCCAAACATGTTGGCAGAGTATTGAACAGTACTATGTATAAGAGATACAGAGGCAAACCATGCAGCCTGCTTTATGTATATTGCCTTTGTGAAATAATGATGACAAATATACTCTCATTAGCAAAAATTCCTCAAAACCGTTATGTTGAATAGAACAGGTTGTGAAAACAGGTTTAAATATATTTAGTTATATAATCTTAGTTAGGTCAACTTCAAGTCATAAAGCAACCAGCTGCACATCACTGTTTTGGGTTCCATGATACGATTGTCTAACTGATCAATCACAGGTTGTAATCCCATTGATTCCACTGACCTGTTCAGAAGTCCAAGAGAAAGCAATCAACCCTGACCCCCGAACTGCCTTACCCCAAGTTTCTCCTGAATATCTGGGCTCCTCAACCTGTCCCTAAACATGCACTCAGCCACCCTACGGAGGAAAATAATTTTTCATTCTTTTGGTTGCCACCTAGAGCTCGTGATCATTGATGAGGGTTGGATCAAATACTGACTGGTAAATCATTCAATCTTTAGGTTCAGGGAGGCTGAGCAGTGTGATATTCCGATAGAGCACATTTTCTCGTTCCCTTTTAAAAAACAACATTCTGGAACTTTCCCTAATGCTTCAGGAAAATGGCTGATGATCCCCAAATCCTCAGGTCTCACCTCCACCATGGAGGGCCTGTCTGTTGGGTTTTGGAGCTTCTCAGTGTGCACCTCCCATCACCCAACCGCATCCTTAGTCAAAGTCAAAACCCCACATCCCAGCTAAGACCAGAGAGGCTGTCCTACCGTTCCTACAACTACAACTACAATCATTTGGCAGACGCTTTTATCCAAAGCTACCAACAATATGAGGAGCTTCAGGACAGTGTGAGAACCAGAGGCAAATATTAAGTGCTACACTTATGTAAGAGTAGTGCAAGAAGATGAGATGCTCTCTGAACAGATGAGTCTTAAGTGGCCTGACAATTTGCCAGAATCTGTTTAAGCTCATATGAAAGTTCCTTTCCTTATCCGAGTTTTTGCTTGCACGACCATCATCACTGCATCCCTTTCTGCTTGCTGGTACCCAGGGGTGTATTAAGCTTTCCAAAAGTGGGGGGGGTGGGGAAACCAAATTATAAATACAATCACAACCAATTATTCCGGAATTTCTACATTTATATACATGTAGGCCTGGCCTACAGAATGGAAATAAAACTGTAGTACTGTTAATGACCCAGAATGGGTCCCCCCTTGGCCGTTTTAATTAACAATTAACAGACTACAGCCCTGCACTCACACACCTTGTTCGCTCACTTTGAAATCTGTGGCTCTTGTTCCCTTCTTGATCTGAATTTACTGCAGAGTAACATCTCTTTGGTGCATACCGCCACCTACTGTACAGGAGTGTGCAAAGGGACTTAAGGGGCTTTCAGACCGAACGCGGCATGCGCTGCGCTCGCCGCAAGGCTTGCGCTTTCTGTCAAAAAACTGCGAGTTGTGCTCAATGCGCCGCGCTTGCCGCAAAAAGTAGGCGTGGTTTTCTAAACTCTCCTGTTTTGTTGTTGTCCCGCCCCGTGGTCAGTCACTAGCACTAGCTCTGTTAGCACGAAGAAAGAGTAGGCTGTGGGTGCATGAGATTTTCAAGAGCCATTTACTTACTCATATAACGGCTGGTCAAGAAGACTATCTTCTGCATTCATAGTTAAAGGAAGTTCATCCCTACTGTTTGTAATCTCATTTTGATCTCAACTAAGTTGGTAAAAAACACTTCACAAGAAGAATACAACATGGATTGTCTACATCACGTGTGTGTGTGTGTGTTCGAAGGGGCAGACCGAACACTAGCCCGCTTCGATGCTTTGATTCTATTGGTCACGCGAAAATGCGTCACGGTGCGCAGCGGTCAAAGTTCAACAAATTTGAACTTTGACCGCGGTGTGTGCCCAAGGCTGCCGAGTGGCGCGTTGTGCCACGTTTGTGCTGCGCCTGCCATAGAAAATAATGGCTTTCAGAGCAAAGCGCAGCGCATGCCGCGTTCGGTCTGAAAGCTCCTTTAGCAGACTTGCTCCCTTGTCACTGATGCACACCATCACTGGCATGCCTTTGAGAAAACGTCTGTGTGCCGACTGTGGCAGGCGTGCTCAGGGTTGCTGATCCGTGTAGCATCGTTTTAACCCGTTTAGCTTTCACCCCCTATTTTAGCAGCCATCTTGTGTGTTCTGCATTACCAACTTTAAAAGCTCAGAATTCCGTCATACAAAGTTATTATTGTTTGCGGTTGGACTCATTTCAAAGCTAAGACTCTGAAGTTTCATGTGCAGAGAAGTAAAATATGTAAACTTATTTTCAAACAGCAACACAGGTTGGAAAACCGGATTTTATACATGCTTGTGTCAAACTTCTTTGCATTCAGCAATCCGTATCGTTCCTGTCAGAAGATTGTTTATTCTGACACTGAAAACCCATAACCACACGTCTTAACAACTTATGTTCAAAATTTGAGCTCAAAAGAATAAAAATGAATTTTCTATAAGGTTTTTAGTGCAAGCAGTACCATTTTGTGCAAGCAGAGATGCCATTTTGTTTGGATCCTTATTTTTTATTTGTTTGGATTCTTATTTTTTATCACAGAATTATAAAATCAATAAACCGCTATAACACCGCTGCTCTCCCATTCACCCAGGGGCGTATCAAGCTTTCCAAAAGTGGGGGAGATGGGGGGGGGGCTCGATATCAACAGTACAAAATGCCTAAATGCTGCTGTAAATTCACAAACGATTTACAAAAAGATACACGTGCTGTCGTTGACACATTTGTATTTAGAATTTTAGAATTGTCATGGGCATCTCTCATTAACTAGTTACTGTCCTACACGCCTGTTCACTTCCACTCGACCCGAGAGATAAGTTATACAAATGTGTCAACGAC
>JBBIGA010006496.1:0-15510 GCA_037576975.1 Alestes dentex | reverse complement strand
AACACAAGAAACACATGCATCCTTGGGGCCCTGTGGCAAGAGGTGCCTGGGGGTCGAAACTGTCTCTTCAGCACTAACCCTTCCGCGACATTTGCTTTTCCTTCTCAGACAGAGTTTCTTTTCTGGCATTTTTCAGAACTTCGAATTTAATGATAATTTCTTCATTGAATATTAGAATCTGTGATCCTGCATGTCCATCAATGCGAAGTCCATCCAGCAAAGCTGCACAGGACTCCTCACTGTCGAATGTCGGTTCAAAGTCATTATATTGCCACAGCCTCATCCCGATTAACTTCCACAGTCCAATTTCCATGTCCACAGTCTTGATAATGTGGAAAGTCGTGACGCCCCTCAAATCAGCTGCCTCCAGTATGATCGTCGCTTCCTTGTAATCTTTTTGAAAATGCGAAATTTTTCTCAAATGGTTCACTAATCCATCTACTTGTCGTTTGTCTTTAACCGCATCAGCTACTTCAGTCCACAGTTGTCGAGCAGCCCTTGGTCTGCCCGCAGTCTTCAACTCATTCTTCTCCTCGTGCACGTTGCCACTCTGATGTCCATCCACGTCCGCTGAACACTCCATCTCAACCTCCATTCCACCAACAGATCTGCGACTCAGCTCCACTCCCTCACTCCAGTTCCCAGGAAAAGCTGGATTCTCCTCACTCCCTGCCATTATGCCAGTCTCTCAGTTTGCCTCAGACAGATGAGAGAACCCCACTCAAAAACAAAAACAAATAGTAAAAAAGTCTACCAAACACAGAGCAATCAGGGACCGACTCACTCCCTCAACTATCCAATGGACACGGTCACCTGTCACCGGAACTGGGCGTTCTCAGGGTGGTATGGCCGTAAGCGAGAGCAGCTCTCACCACATACCTCTTCCTGGCTGAGGACTGGCTCCCTTTAACCATAGGTGTATGGAAATTACCTGAGTATAGGTACATTTGGTACCTGACCCAGGGTGGGAAAAAGCACCTGCTATTCCCAGGCAGTCTCCCATCCACGTACTAACCAGGCCCGACCCTGCTTAGTTTCCATTTTTTTTCCCCTTTATTTAAAATTAAAAAGGATACCACAAACAGCTCCGTACCCTGAACACGAAAACATCAATGACATAATCATATCCATAATTTTACACCAGCACATGACAATGACCAGTAAAGAACTGTACATTCATCCAGCATTATTTACACTCACTTACATTTATTAGAGATTTTGCAATGCTAGTCATCCTAAATTAATTTAACTTATAAAAATCATTCAACCTTGCCTATACCTGTTGCATGGTCTTATACCCTCAAAAAAAGATACAGTTTGGAACATTTACATGTAGCATGTCCTCAAATGTGCAATTCTGGCCCATTCAAAGTACCCAGAACCTTTGTAAGACGTTGTTCAAATAAAGTGCATATTTTTAACCTTCCTCCCCTTTGTCGTACTATATTCCTCCTGAGCCACACTGTGTGCCACGCCACTGCTAGAAACAAATTTACTTCAAATGTCTTTGACTTGTTCTCTTGTGTACCAAATAAAAACAGGAAAACCAAATAAAAAGTTTCCCAATCATGTTGTGTATCTGTCTTATCAGTTGTCAACTCTCTCATCATCTTTTTCAGTTTCGTACGGAAGCAAAACCAATTTTTCACAAAGAACATATGTCTTCTCTACACCATTTTTACATACTGCACATCTCCCGTCATCACTCCCTTCAATCTTCAACAGTCTCCTTTCGTTCCATATACAATTATGTCTTAACAGAAAGTCTAATTCAAGACACTTCTAGTCCATTCTTATTGTTGTCCATACCTGTTTCATTTGAACTGTTGGATACATACGTTTCCAGTAGAAATTAGCCCTAGGTTCGACAAACAGTTTAGCTCCGGTACTCTTGAATTATTAGCCGGTTCATTCCGTTCAATTCTGTCCAGGTAATCCTTTGGTAATTGCTTGTTTCAATTGTTTATATTCTACCTGAATTTTACTTTTCTTAACATGTACTTCGTCCTCTTTGATAAAGTCAATAATTGCTTGTGTTGGTAGAAACCCAGGCCTAACTTCATATAATACATCTTTTACTTATTTCACCCCTGCCTGAAACCACACCTTATAATATAATTCTTTGTCATTCCTCAGAATATTTGGATTTAAAAACACCGGCTGCTGCAAAAGTTGCTCTTTACCTTTTGGCTCAACAATCACAGCAGATAAATAACGTCGCCATGCCTGTTGCACTTCTTCATAAAACTCTGGAATTCCTTCTAACATTGTCTCCGTCATCCTCATCCACAAAGCTGCTAATCCTATTTCACCTTCTTTACCTTTTCCAATAAAATATTCCATTATACCTTTCCAACTCTGTTCATCGCTATTAAGCAACTGTTTTTATTTTCAAACGCTGCACTTTCAATGAGAGATCTACAAGACCCAGTCCTTTCTCTTCTTTCCCAATTATAGTATTGTACACAATTTTAGCTGGCTTACCCTGTGTGCTGGCAGAGAATGACTCCCGCCAGCTGGTGGTGCTGTTGTTTCTTTTGTGTGTGTAATTTGTGTGTAAGAGTCAGAGAAGAAAAATACATGCCATGTGTTTAGTTTCAGCCATCAGAGATAGAAGTCAGATCTCTAGACTCAATCCACATCCATCCTTCTTTGTTCTTCCTTGGAAAGCATTGCCTGTGAGTATTTTGATTGTTAATATGTTCCAAAGTACTATGGAAGACAATTTGTGCAAAGTAAGATTTTTAGGTTTGGTTTGTGTTAGCTATATATCTGCATGGTGGCTATATCTATTATTTTGGATGTATGTTTCTTACTACTCTTGTTACTTACCATACAGTATTTATGGGAAAGCATGAAGCTGTATTTGTGTGAATTATATTATTTGTGAAATATCATTTCAGTTTTAGTTAGCCAGTAATTTTATGTTTGTATTAGTACAGGCTGCATGCTTGTTAATGTTTACATTCTCTTCTGTTAGAGAAAATGAGCTTTTCTCTTTTTTGCCTTTTCTTTAGTTTCACTCTGTAGACATCTGAAGGGAACGTCGCGTAAAAAGGGGACACTACACCTGTCATTTGTCTGCGAATTTATTTTTCTGCTTAACTGTGGTCAGTCCAAGCAGTGAGGGCAGAACAGTGAAAAGGTAGATTCCATCATTAGTAACAAAATCTCAGGTGGATGCTCAAGTCTAACCACGTCATGTCTCAGCTACGAGACAACGAAGCAATGTCGATCTGCTCACAGATTTCAAAAGGCTCAAAGTGTTCCAGTAAATCATCAGCCAGCATGGCTGCAGTAAATGCACGGGCTAAAGCGGAGGCAGCACGAGCAAGAGCAGCATTCGCTCAGAAAGAAATTGAAGTGAGAGTCAATCAAGCAGAGCTCAAGGCTGAGGAAACACATCTGGAGGCCACAATAGAGACACTTCATAAACAAAGTGATGCAGAAGCAGCCCTCGCTGAAGCTAATGTATATGAAGCAGCTGTGAGTGAAATAGATGAAGGGCGAATGAGTGGTAGCCTTTCTCAGGTGTTTCAGACCATAGACCGCATCAGCGGTTATGTGAATGACCGGTAAGACTGGTTACACAATCTTAATGATTTAGTTACCTACACATTCCACTAATATGAGCATTATGTAGGAGTTCGGACAAGAGAGTCGGGACAGGGTACTGTAACTCTGTAGCTTTCAGCAAGGCATTAAACACAGGAGTTATCCTCGTCACTGACTCAGGACTCCTACTGTTTACAAAAGGAACAGAAGGAACTTTTTAGAGTACTGACAACGGGATCACATCCCTTATTCAAACCCACATCATGTTTGCATTGTGTCCACAAAGAAGCAGGGAGCCAAGCCAATTTACTGTCCTCTTCCTTAGACAAAAAAAAAAAAAAAGCCTACAAAAAAACAGAAAATATTTCATTCATATTGACAGCTGTACAGTTTCTCTCTGGGCTAGGGGAATACCACGACTCTCATCTGCAGTCGTTTGGCCACCCCGCCTGCAGACGCTCTCTCAGCTACGTTTCACACCAAGCCCAAAAAGAAAGTGTATTTTGCTTAATACGCTGTGATTCTACCTTCCCCTTCATTTGTTTTAAGTTCCAGTGTCGCTCACTGCATGTAAATAAAAAACCAGATTCTCACACACTCTTCCTTGTAGTATTAAATGATTGCATCACAAATAATGTTATGATTTCACTGCTAAATTCGCTGCCAAATTTCACAATTAATTCATGCCTGGTAATAAGCTGACATGCGAGAACTATTCACCCCCTCGTATACACATACGTATATTCACACATACAAAATGTTCAGTCACTTGTTTTTCCTCCATTACATATCTTCCATCAAATATTTCTAATCAAATTTTTATGAGTTTATTATTTATTTATTTACTTTGCACAAATTTGTTTATTATTTTAACCTTAGACAAATAACTTGTTTCAACATTAAATAAAAAATCAAAATAAAGCCCCGCAACCAACATCACACACAACTCTGTGTAATAATGTCTCGCAAAGGTTCACTCAGAATGTCCGGGCATAGGGCCATCCGTTATTTGAACACACACAAAATCACTCCTCTTCTCTCTCATACACCCATACACACATTCACCCAGTGTGTTCTTTTACAGAGAAAGATCACACATTTATTATTGCTGTCGTTATTTACTTATAACTCTTTATTATTTTTGGGGTTTATGGTTGTTTTCAGCTATATTTAGCTATATCATTAGTATAATTATATAAGTATAATTACCTGTTTATTCGTTATGTATTATCTGTCTATGTAAAATACCTCTGCTCCTCTCTGCGACCGATTCTGTCATCAAGAGTCTTTACTTTAGATGCCTCAGAAATCTTTTGATTATCTTTCCTATCCTTATTACTGTCACTATTTACCTTTTTATGTTATTTATCTTTCTACTATTATTATTAGTAGTAGTAGTACTATTTTTGTTATAAGGCCTTTTTTATCCAGCGCTTCACGTGACCTGACCCCCTCAGGATTTAACCCAATTGCTTGTACCGCAAGTCAGAATTGGGACTGATCTGCAGATTCAGATTTATACTGACCTTGGGCCGCCATCGCACCTGTATGACTCAGTACATTTCCCTCAATTTTTTTTTTTTTCCCCGCTCACTAAAATCCCACAGAACTGAATCTAAGCAGAAATTACAAATGCTTACCTTCAATGTTCTATGCCAAATGGTTACCTTCAATGTTCTATGCCAAATGGTTCAGGAGGGTGCAGATAAGGTTGGAAATCCTTAAAAACAGTGCAAAAAGTGCATTTTCAATAAGCAATTTTCCATCACTGTTCATCATGTCCATATATAAACAAATCATTTAGTTTACAGCAGCCGTATGGTATTGCAAAGACAACAAAAATTAATACAAAAATGCAAGCCAAACTGTCAAAAAGCATACGATTGCATAGAAACAGATTAGGTATGTACAGTCGCATTGTATAAACAGTGCTTTTGAATTTCACAAATAAAGGTCCTCACACTCTCCCCCACTCTCTGTTCTGCAATTATTGCACTAGGCCTTAAAGTGTTAAACACTCAAATTGTATTGTAACAGTTATCAGTTTACATATACCAATTTGTATTTATATTTTGTTGTGCAGCTTGTTTGCGCACAGTAGTTCTATTTATCCAGGGAGTTAGATTTACAATTTTAGTATAACAATAGAAAAGAGCTAATCCAATCAACACAGCACAATGACAGAAAAGAATATAAGCAAATAGTAAACGCAAAATGTTATTATAAGTAAAGACACAGTAAATACAGAAGTCACATTCACCATGTTAGTCCAGGTCATCGCCCTAATGCACCTTAGGTCTACATAGAAAACATATAACATCTGCATCCATTGTGTTGAACATTACCATCTGGAATTTAGTAATTTCACACACACCCCTTGCATTAATAGATACAAAGACTAAGCCCATGAGAAAAAAAGCAATAAAAGCAATCCTCTGTGCAGGAGGAACAGGAGGAGCCCTGCCAGAGCCCTGCAAAACGACCTCCAGCGGCCACAAATGTGCATGTGTCTGCTCAGACGGTCAGAAACAGACAGTCAGACTCCATGAGGGTGGTGTGAGGGCCTGACGTCCACAGGGGGGGTTGTGCTCTCAGCCCAATACCGTGCAGGACGTTTGGCATTTCCCAGAGAACTCCAAGATTGGCGAATTTGCCACTGGTGCCCTGTGCTCTTCACCGATGAACGCAGGTTCGCACTGAGCACGTGACGGATGTGACAGAGTCTGGAGATGCCATGGAGAACGTTCCACTGCCTGCAACGTCCTCCAGCATGACTGGTCTGGCAGTGGGTCAGTAATGGTGTGGGGGGCATTTCTCTGGGGGGCCGCACAGCCCTCTATGTGCTCGCCAGAGGCAGCCTGACTGCCATTAGGTCCCGAGATGAGATCCTCAGAACCCTTGTGAGACCATATGGTGGTGCAGTTGGCCCTGGGTTTCTCCTACTGCAGGACGATGCTAGACCTCATGTGGCTGGAGTGTGTCAGCAGGTCCTGCAGGATGAAGGCATTGATGCTTTGGACTGGCCCACCCGTTCCCCAGAGCTGAATCCAGTTGAGCACATCTGGGACATCATGTCTCGCTCCATCCACCAACGCCACGCTGCACCACAGACTGTCCAGGAGTTGGCGGATGTTTAGTCCAGGTCTGGGAGGAAGTCCCTCAGGAGACCATCCACCACCTCATCAGGAGCATGCCCAGGCGCTGTAGGTCATACAGGCATGTGGAGGCCACACACACTACTGAGCCTCATTCTGACTTGTTTTAAGGACATTACATCAAAGTTGGATAAGCCTGTAGTGTGTGTTTCTCCTTTAATTCTAAGTGTGACTCCAAATCCAGACCTCCATGGGTTGATATTTGATATCCATTGATAATTTTTGTGTGATTTTGTTGTCAGCACATTCACATTCATGTAAAGAACAAAGTATTTAATAAGAATATTTCATTAATTCAGATCTAGGATGTCTTATTTTTGTGTTCCCTTTATTTTTTTGAGCAGTATATTTAATTCCTATCCCACCCTTCCCCGGAATGTCACTTATCCCATTTTCTTCTTCCATAGTTTCCTAATCCTCAAACTCTGTCTTTTCTCAGATTATCCTCTGCAGTGTTCTCACAGTGTCCTTCAGCCCTTCCATGTCCTCCCTCAACTCTATCACATCCAGAACCTAGGACTGTAGTGGGGCCTCCTCGGGTCGTTGTTCAGCAGTCTCCCCTTCTGCAGGGTCCATCACAGCAGTCTCCACCACCACCGTGGCACCCACATCATCAGTCAGCTGAACCTCCATTACCTCTTCCTCTGGCCGCCCATGTCCCTCTTACACTGTTTGTACCTCCTGCAAGTCGGGCATCTGGCCGCCGTACAGTCCCGTGCAAAGTTCCCCCTGCTCGCAGCATTCCCTGCATAATATGTCCAGGCCCGGAAATACTGTATCACCCGGAAATACTGAGGGCCCTATGTAGTCTGAAACCTGGTGCTATGTGGAAGGGAAGCCACATTCTTAGGGAATCTCACTCTCACGTACCTCGTGCCGTCCACTATGTCTGGTCCAGGGTAGAACCACCAATGAATAGGCTGCAGAGGCATCACACGCCACAGATTGAGCTTTTCTGTTATGTCCTCATCCGTGACATAAGCATGGAGGTGCACATTGCCTAGTTCTCTGAATAAGAAATTCTGCTTTAACCTTTAATAGTTGATTAAGTTCGGACCTTACAACATTAATTCTAGTGGCTGTCCGAGCAGAATAGGAAAGTTGGTTTGATCTCTCTGGTGCAGTCAGTTGATTTTCAAGATTAGATATTTTCTTTGCCTGTGAGTTCTGGAGGTATGAAGCATTTGAGATAAAAATTACGAATAAAGCCTTTGATTGCATCCCAAACAATCTGGGGATCTTCTACAGAATTTTTATTAATTTCAATAAACGCTAAAAGTTGTGCTTTGCATAAAATATTACAATTTTCTTCATGCAGCAAAGATGGGTTAAACCGCCAATGAGGTGCTCGGAGCGGATGACTGGCAAGCGAAAGGTTTAAAAAGCCGGGGTGGTGGTAGCACAGTGGGTAGGATATTTGCCTCTGGACCAAGAGGTCATGGGTTCAAATCATACATTCAGCTCACCACCACTGGGTTCCTGAGCAAGACCCTTAACCCCAAGTCGCGCCAGGGAGACTGTCCCCTATAGTTAGGGAATGGAAGTCACTCTGGATAAAAGCGTCTGCTAAATGCCATAAATGTAAAAAGTTACAACTATGATCAGAGATGGATATTGGCCAGATTTCTGAATTAGTTATTGATGGAGACAGGTTGTCAGAAGTGAAAATATAGTCAATGCGGGGTACGACTTATGTCTTGATGAAAAAAACATATACATTCTAGCCAAAGGATTTATCAGACACCATGAGTCTATTAAGGAAAGGGAGGACATGCAATGCCTTAGAATGTCAGAAGCCAGTGGCTGAGAATGGGTTTTGCTATCCCCAGATCTATATAGTTCAATGGACATAACAGCCTTCATATGAGCCTCATCAGTATTTCGCAGTTTGGCAAATTGAGCAGATAATTAGTTAGTACGGAGAAAAAATTACTGTCATAGGTTGAAGTGGCAGAAACAAAGGCCAACGTCCTATTTCCAACTAAAGCCTGAATATGAGCTATCCTATCGTCCATGTCATTACCTTGGTCCAGTGCTGACATTAGCTCTAATATCGAATACAAAAAAAGGAAAACACTTCACCTGTATAATCGCGCATTTAGCACGAGTCATAAGAGGTTCAAAACATGAACCATAGAATATAACAAAACCAAAGGAATAAAGCACTGCAAGAAATTTGACATGCAACAGAAATGAACTCAATGCTCAGAGGAACAGTTTGGAAGAAGTCTGCAGCATTTGGATCAGTTCCTACCTGAGCAACAGACCTGGGGCAATGAGTTGCAGAACTTACGCACCTCGTCTGGGGATTGCAGAAATGTATTCTGGCTGTTCAGATTAACTTTCAGCGTTGCTGAGTGCTGAAAGAAATTCAGAATCCCCTTTTTTCTCAGTTCTTTCCTCACCACAGTGAAAGTGCTACGTTTTTTGGCCATAGTGGGAGAGTTGTCGGGAAAGAAGCTTAGCGTATTTGCATCTTGTGAGTGCTAGCCTCACGAAGAATAAGATCTCTGTCCAAGCTTAAAGATGAACACACAAGGTTTCCTGGCACTGGATGAAACATTGGAGTAGATGCGATGAGCTCGTTCGATTTCGAGCTCCATGTTCGCTAGATGTGGAAACCAAACAGGCAGCAACTGGTTAAGATAGCCTACAGGGTCATCTTTTTCTGCACCTTCGGGAAGGCCAATTAGCCGTAGGCTGTTGCGTCTGCTACGGTCTTGTAGATCAACGACCTGTCGCTCGAGCGTATCTAAACAAGTGGTATGACTGTTTATGATTTTCCTCTGTTCTCTCTGTTCACCTGTTACAGAGTCAATTTTTGAGCACATGGTAGACATGTGCGAAGAGAAATCATCTCTCAGATTTTCAAACTTGCTCAAGCTGTGCCATTGAGTCCGCCATCTTAGCTGAGTTGGCGGCATTCTCTTCTGGCTTTGATTTCTTCTTACGGGGAGAAGAGGAAGGAGTTAAAGTTAGCTGCTTGCACACTGCTGACATTAAGAGAATCATTTTAAAGATTACAAGCATTGAATCCGTCGACAAGAGGCAAAAAGAGGGCTAGATGTCAGGAGCTCTGTCAATGTGTGTGTAATGCCATGGCTGTATCACGTGGTCTCGGCTGATAAGATTTTGATGAGTTTGTGGCTCATGTGGTGTATGCAGTGGACAAACAGACAAGTAGAGCAAAAGGCAAAAAAAAAAGAGAAACTTCAAGCCACAGTGGCAGAGCAAGAGCCAGCGCTGCAGATGTCAGTCACCGCAAATATGGTAGAGTAATTTCATGAGGACTGAGGTGGAAAATCAGCAAACTAACAAAAGATTCTTCGCTCAGAACAAAGACTTTATTTTCTTCTTAAGAGGGGAGAGAGAAATATAAGACATATAGAATACATGAGGATAGATGAGGAGAATAAAAAAGCTCCTCTCAGACTGTCCTTCTTAGGACAGTGTGAGAACAGAAAAAAACACCTCAGCACAAAGCACATAAACACATGATTAAGACATAACTTGCAACGGGGAGGGGGGGAGAGGGGATGTGGAGTAATCCAGCGAAGGCAGCAGCCATCTGGTCCCACAGCTAATTACAGCGCTGGTCAGAGACCCATCCATCTACACTAGGGTGGTCCTTATTTTAAAACTTTTGAATTGTAACACGGGCGCCCCCTAAAAAGATTCCATAGGCACTGAACTAAAATACATATAAGAGATTTTTCAAATCCAGACTTATTTAAGGTATGCTCAATGACACTGACTTACCCCCTGCCCTACCTAGCGACGTGGGGCTTTGGGCTACAGTTATCACTGCCGGCCCGCCGGGTAATCGGTCCGTGTAAACACCAGTAATGCCAAGATAATTATATATCAGTACTCTGTGGTGTCATGATATGCATTAATATACAGTTGTTGTTTACATTTTTTATATTTTTGCACGAAATCATAAATTATCTATTCAGACTACAGAGAAAGGATTAGATATTAATATGCGAGCATTGTAAGCACCGTTGCGCTGCCGCTCACAAGCTTTATATAACGGGTAAGGGTAAAATTTGAATGTTACTTAAGACACTGTGACACACTAGGTATGTTCGACATCCATTAATTTGAATCGCGCTTTATAGGCCTAACATTGTGTAGTTGCCGCCAGCCGTGAATCGTTTACTGCATTAGTATTGATTTGCTACAGTGAGGTCTTTGATATTTTTTTTTCAGATGGCGATGCCAACAAGAAAGCAGTCTTAGGTCTACTTAGTAGGCCCAGTTAAAGACAAATTCACCGGCACTAAATTACCGTCCGTGCAAGACGACCTGGGTGTGTACTTTTACCGCCTGAAAGTCGTCAAAGAAACAAAGTACAAAGTCAACATTGGTAGGAACTCCTATAGGGACCACCCTAATCTACACTGGGGGAATAAGCTCCAGCATCGAAGGCGTGGGATGGGGGTAGGGTACGATGGTCTGTATGTGTGTGTGTGTGTGTGTGTGTGTGTGTGTAAGTAAGCCTGTTTTAGTCCAAAAGTCCACCACAGGAGTCCTTGGAACAGGGAGAAGGGAGTCAGAGCATCTCGATATCTTGTTCTCCAGGAGTTGTTTCGCTCCAGCAATGGCCTTGGCCTAGGTGGCGCTAGGGGGGTTGGCCAAGAGAGAAAATGATTTTCTTGGGTTTTGAATTGGATCGATAGCTGTAATTCCAATTTCAACAGCCATCTAACGTCCATCACTGATCTCCAGTTTATCCAAATCCCATTGCAGAGCTGCAAGCTTCTCCAAGATGTTATCCAACTTCTGATTGATCATCAAAGTCTGAGCGCTTGCTGTTTTGCCCACGCTTTCAAATCAGCTGGCCAGCTTTCTTCAATCGCCAATACCCAAGGGCCCCGCTTAACCCAATCAGCAGAAACTCCAAGGACAGAGCTGCCAGGCACATGACGCGCCACTTCTCCCACCCGTTCATTATGTATCCAGCCATGAATGTTCCTGCAGGACAGTTGGGTTCCCCCAAATCCAGGCTTCTTGTCGAGAAGATGGTGTCAATTGCGTTCAGAGACCAGTTGATCAAATCCATAATTTCCTTTGTTTGGAGAGCAGGGCAAAGAGAGTCTCAGAGACAGACAAAAAAACCTACACAGGACGAGACAAGAGAGCCAGCAGGAGAGATGGGGAGGGAGAGGAGAAAGATGTGACCGCCTTCGTCGAGAGCCAAGAGAGTTCAGCGGAGGCAGTCAAAGGGCATTACGAGCGGCATATCTGGGCAAGCCCCAATCCCCGTCAAACTTCACAGTTAGATAGGGCTCGGGAGACCTTTCCAACGAGCCCAAGCACGACGCTCTGCTCCCTAGAGAACCGGGGTTACAGTCCCATGCGTGCGGAACTTCAGAGCGGCATAGCTCCGCGGGGCAAGCACCAATCCCCATTAAACTTCACAGTTAGATAGAGCCTGGTGAGACCTTTCAAATGACCCCTCCTTTGCTATAATATCCCACGGCTATCCAGAGTTATTAGCCAAAAACCGTTCACCTCGCCCCACTGTCCCATTATTTTTGTTCACTACGGACCTTCCGAGCAGCATAGCTCCGTGGTGCAAGCACCCAGACACCTCAAACTGCACAGTTAGGTAGGACTCGACCGTTGGAAAGGGCTGGAAATAGCGATTATAATAGTGGCTGGGTTTATTTGAAAAATGAGGAAGTGTATCAGGACTGGATCTAACGCTTTGATGTATACTTCATAATGGCATCATAATATGCAAATTAGATGGGTATATTTATACACCACATAAACTTCGGGTCATGTCCAACATTTTTCTAATTTACAGTAAGTCTCTATCTTTAACCCCTTTTAAGCCACAAGCTTTTGAAATATTGATGTCAAAATCCAGTATTTAAAAAAACCCTTGCATGATTTTTATATTCCTGAATATATGTGTCTTTCTTACACAAGACCTAAATCCAGCCTTACATAAGAAACAATCAAATAGTTAATCAAATACAAATCATGCAGTGAATATACTGATTTCTCTTAGGAGACCTGAAGTACATTGATTTCTCTTGGAGTATATGTTTATTTTCCCTTACAGGACTGAGGGGGGACATAAAGTTTTTCAGGTTAAATTATATTGTCAACCGTAGCTAGAGAGGCTGGTAGTGTATAGCGCTAAAATAACACCTGAGTATAGAAAGTTGTTTCATTTGTATGTTGTTAACCATTGTGATAGATATGTGTTAACAGTATTATTGCAGGACACATTCAGGGGAAGGAAAAAGTACAAAATTAGATGGAGTGGCCCAGGGATGGCCACCATGCTAGCAGGATTTAGCAGCAGCACATTATGGATATGAGAAAAGCGTCTGTGTTAACAATGGGATGTCCAGTAATCATTTACTCTAATCACAAGATCATAGACTTAATTGAAAATAGCAGAATAGTATTGATGCCAGTGAGGAGTTTACAGTGTTCATTTCTGTCTTGATGTGAGAGGTGTATAGATATTAGACCTGATGAGTTCGATAGTAATGCCAAGGAGTGTAACAATAATTAAATGCTAAGTTCATAAGTAAGAGAATAATTATGTAATTAAGATAAATAATTTTGTTGGTGAGGTGACTAGAAAAGCCTTAAAACGTGAAGTTTCTGTAATGGCTTCAGTGGTAACAATAGAACCTGAGTATTCTGGATGATTTGGTGGAGATACAAGAACAGGTTATGATTTATGAAAAAGACAGCAAGGAGAGTAGAATAAGACAGTAATGGGTTTGTGGAGAAATCTTGAAGGATTCTTTTAATTGATTTCAGCTTGGCTTTTATCACCATCATCCCTGCCAGGCTGGCAACCAAACTACACGACCTCTGCCTCCCTCACTCCACCTGCCTCTGGACCAAGGAGTCAACACCGGCTCCCTTCAGGGATGAGTGCTGTACACTCTATACACTCACGAGTGCACCCCCGTGTACCTGAACAACACTATTGTGATGTTCTTTAGAGAGAACTTCAGAATCCAGGATGAATAACTCTCTTCTTCTTAAGAAGAAAATAAAGTCTTTGAACTGAGCAAAGAATCTTTTGTCAGTTTGATGATTTTCACACCACCATGACCTCTTGCACCCCGAAGGATGGGAGCCACGTCTGGATCAACCGACGGCTCTCTTCTTCTTTGTGCTGGGAAGATGGCGCCAGTGTGTAAGGGATGCCGTCTGCTCCTCTATTGTTTGTGTATTTTTGTTATTTTCATGGCTCTCACAAAATGTCAACACACTACTGGTGTATGATCGCCAATCACTTCTGGGCCTTCGCTGGTCTGGGGTAAGAGCAGCGAAATTTGAAAATGGAGGGCAAGATTCTATTCCGCTGCTTTTGTCTGGAATACTGGCATTTCTTCTCCGAGCCCCGGGTCCTCTTCGTCTGAGGAGACGACGCAGACGCCGAGGCAAGCGTAGCGGGGCGTTGGTAAAGCTTAAGGCCCGTTTGGATGGTTCTTCAAAAGCCTTTTTGGCTCAGTTCGGATCGGCCCATCGCGTTTTTGCTTCGTGGCACTCCATTGGCCCCTCTCACAACTATTTGGTATCGATCGTTGAGTCCGATCCGCTGTTTCCACCCTCATCAGCTGTGCGTCCGCGCACATCTCCTGCGCCGTCGAGGACCGGATCTCCATCACCTGCGTCCCCTGACGCGTGCTACTCTCACTACTGCTGCCTCCTTGGATCCTGTCAAGATGGGCTTGGTGAACGCCAGATCAGTAGGAAACAAAACTTTTATCATAAAGGATTTTCTTATCTCTCATGAATTGGAGTTTCTTTGCCTGACCGAGACTTGGATGGTTCCTGGTGAGTCTTTGGATTTTGGAACTGCTGCCGAATGAGTATATGTATTTTAATACGCCACGGTGCTCGGGTAGGGGTGGTGGTCTAGCGATTGTTTTTAAATCCAATTTTATCTGTAAACAGTTGTTCCCGTCTATCTCATACCCCAGCTTGAACAGAGTATTCGCCTGTGCTGCTCTGTGTGGTAGTCTATCGTCCACCAAAATATAACAAAGGCCTTTTTAAGTGATTTTTCTGATTTCTTAGCCGATATTATGTGCAAGTATGACCAAGTTTTAATTTTTGGGGATTTTAATATTCATGTGTGTTGTCCTGAAAAGCCTTGGGTTAAGGACTTTTTAGATGTACTGGATTCTTTCAATTTATCTCAGTCAGTGAATGGGCCCACTCGGGAACATGGGCATACACTGGTATTAGTTTTATCTTATGGTCTGTTCATAATTTGGTAATTTGTGATGCAGTTTTTTCAGACCATATGCCTGTTCTCTTTAAATCTGTGCTGCTCAGTTCTCCACTACTTTTATTAATGATGTGACCATGTAGCCCTCTGTGTCTTTCAACACCGAGGAGCTCGTTCTTATGTTTAATTCCGCCTGCCAAACTGCTCGGGACCTAGTAGCTCCATTAAAATAAAAATAATCAAAATCCAGAGCAGAGCCATGGTTAAATGTTCTATAAGGCAGAAATGCAGGAGGGCTGAATGGAAGTGGAAAAAAGACAGATTACAAGTTTCGTTTGAAATATTGAGAGAGAGTTGGCGTTGTTATCAGAAAGCTGTGAAAGCTGCTAGGGTATCTTTTTACTCTGACGTTATTGTTTCTAACTCTCATAATCCCCGTGTTCTTTTTTCTACTCTGAATTGTCTTCTTGGTGTTGCTGAACATTCATATATGGAAGCTTCTAGTGATCTTAGTGAGGAATTTCTTACATATTTTTTGGAAAAGGTTGTTAGCACTAGGGCCCTTATTTTACCTCCTTCTAA